>VTFQ01000014.1:253599-315169 GCA_036281575.1 Ancherythroculter nigrocauda
AAATCAGGTGTGCAATAATGCACTTCCAGTGTAAGTCTTTGGGGCACGGCATTGTGCCGTGATAAACACTAAAATACACACTTTCTAAAGTATCACCACAAAACACAATCATTACGAGACTAGTGTGATTGTTTGCTTCGTTCAAAACTATATCCAATATTTCAACTCCTGTCATGGCCATGTAAAGATGGTAAATGATGCGTGATATGTGTCCATAAACACTGTTTGCTTGGATCATACTCCACCCAGAGGAATCACTAGAGGTTCATCTGCCTCAGTCCCTCCAGTGGTCATAAATTTAAACCACTATATTTACATCTCAAACTCTTTTTTTATTATTATGAAAAGTGGATGCTTTAACAAAAATCAAGATGCCCTTTTCTGCTTTATAACTTCCAGAATGTCTTGCATGTCCCAGATATTTCCACTGTTGGTGCACTGCTGTGAACTCGCTGTTCGTTCATTTTTTTAGAGTATGAATTATTTTTAGTTATTAATTATTTAATTATTACACAGACTCTGTCCAGTGTCCACTAAGCTAAACTTGTATTGAACCTGGATATTCTATTATTCTGTGATCGTGATGGTAAGGGTCCTTTCCTTAAATGTTAGCATGATTAGCTCTGCATAATATAGCTCATAAAATATTATAAATGTCAAATAACGTTAGTTCTGGCATTTTCAGTTTGTTATGCCCAGGAAAAGTTGTTCCCATGGATTTCCCCTGATGACATCGAGGTGATGTGCAGAGCTGGAGTTTGACTGTAATGTGGGAAGAGATTGGTGTGTCCCTGAGCTTTACGCTCGCTGCCGCCCCTAATGTCTGGTAGAGCTGCTGACGAATAAAGGCAGACAATTTTGCAAAGACAACATTGTTATTAATCGGCTAGCAAAATGCTGAACAATAAAAAGACTGTCGTTTTGGGATGTTGGAGTATTCAGATCAGTGCAGTACAGAATTATTAATGTGCTCAAAGAGAGGGTCCTAATATTGTTGGGCCTGTTAGTGCCTGTGCTGTTAAAAATTAATAAGAGAACAGGAAGTCATAAATGCTCTGCTATAACTCTGACACACCTTGGCAGTAAATCACTTTAGAAGTATGATAAATGACCGTTAAGTAGTTTTACGTAGTTTCCTAACCTTCAACTCCTCTTATCAAATGGGTCACACTCTACACTTTCATAGCATTTTCCCTCATGTCCACTTACAGTGTTAGTCATTGTTTCTTTAATTTCATTACCATTTTCCACCGTCTCTTTGAGCCTCAAAATTAAACAGGTGGTGTTTTTAATGTACTATTAAGTACATTCATATGTAATGTAATGTTTGGCTAACCTCTGCGTGCAAACATTGTTCATCATGGTTGGGTCATGTTACAAAATATTTGTAGGTGTTGATGTAAAAATGTGGGTGGTCATATAATTATGATGTTATAATCATTAAGGTTTTTGCGATCCAGTTCTTTTGAAGAGTTGTTCATGTTTCAGCGTGATTCATTGGTTCTTTTACTTCGTCTCGTCATTACTTTATCACCAGACATCATGATGGTCTTAATAATTAGGCATGACCAAAATATATGAATTGATCAGTCTAATTTGCTAACATAAACGGATCAAAAGAACGGTTTGTTCATGAATCAAACATCATGACTTAGTGTTTGTTTTTGTGATGATTACTGACACAATGTGCAGTTTGTTCTGACTCCAACTCTGGAGAATATCATGAATATTTCATTTGAATGAAATATGAAGCAAATACATTTCATATGCCAGAACCTTTGTCTCTGAACATTGTGTTTTTAATTATTTACTAAAGGTTTAGAATAAAAAATATATACAAAGAAACTAAATGCACCAAATTATTAATTTAGATTTTCTCTCATTTCATTTTTCATGTGTTGTAAATATGAGGGTAACATAATAAAACAGGCTTATGGGAAAACATTGGATCTGTTGTTTATTTATTGTTAAATAATTTTTCTTTCTTTCAGCCATAGTTATGTTTCACCATTACCAGCGCAGCTTTGCATTCTGAATCCTCACAGTTTGTAATATTGTATAATAAATATTGATTTTTTTTTGTTTTTTGTTTTGTGGTTATTTGTCTGTCTGTAGGATTACGAGTCCATTGTGAAGTTAGTTGAAACACTGGAAAAGCTACCGACCTTTGACCCCGTGGCTCATCCTCATATAAAGTTCCACTATGCCTTTGCCCTGAACAGGTGAGACTGAGCATCTTAATGTGTCCTAACCAGGTGAAAACGTGATGAGTTTACAGAATTAATTTCTCTTCACACTGAAAGTTTAAATGAACGTTCACCACATAATTACAGCTAATCAGAATGTGTGATGTTTAATACACTACAGTTAAAACGTTTGGGGAAACATTTCTGATAATTATCAGTGTTCAAATCAGTTGTGCTGATTCATATTTTTGTGGAAACTTGACATTTTTTCAGAATTTGTTTGATAAATAGACAGTTCAAAGGAATCAGTGATTTATTTTAAATGTCTTTTGTAACATAAATGTCTTTACTGTCAGTTTTGATCAATTTAATGTGTCCTTGCTGAATAAATGTATTCATTTCTTTCCAAAAAAAAAACCCTCACCCCAAACTTCTGAACAGTAGCGTATACGGTGAAGTGAGCTGCTTAGAAATAACATCCAAGAGAAAGACTTGATGTCCTGTTGTTTGCCGCATTCGCTGCTGGTTACCACAAATTTCAATCCAGTTTATCACTTGTTTTATTATGACATTGCACCTGGTTAGGACATGAAGTAATATATGAGTCCTGTAGTTGAGTCGGTGTTGCTGTCTAATCTAACCGAGCAATGTCCAGCACAGGGTCATAGTGTTTTACAGGTTTTGGTCAAATCAACCAATAAAAGGCTTACTTATTGCTGACCGTCTATATTACACCTGGATAGGAGAAATGTGTAAAATCTTTCCTGAAAACCTTTTCTCAGTCATTTCTGTTTTTCACAGTCTCTTTTGGTGTGTCTCTGCAGGAGGAATCTGCCCGGAGACAGACAGAAGGCTCTGGACATTATGTTGCCATTGGTGATCTCAGATGAGCAGGTGGCATCTGATATTTATTGCCTGGTCGGGCGAATCTATAAGGATATGTTCCTGGACTCTCATTTCATGGACACAGATAGCAGAGATCAAGGCATACACTGGTGAGGGCATCGAGTCACATTTCACAGCAAAATAAAAATGATAACTTGCTTGAAGAAAATGAAGTCTATTTGTAGGACCGTTAACTATTTTTTTATGACAGGTTTTGTGAGTTTCACCTATAAAGTGGTGGTAACACTTTACAGTAAGGTTCATTAATTAACATTAGTTAACTACATTAGTTAACGTGAACTAATAATGAACTGCACTTATTATTATTATTATTATACAGCATTTATTAATCTTTGTTAATGTTAATTTCAATATTTACTAATGCATTATTAAAATCTTGTTAACATTAGTTAATGCACTGTGAACTAACATGAACAAACTATGTATTTTCATTAACTAACGCTAACGAAGATTAGTAAATACAGTAACAAATGTATTGCTCATGGTTAGTTCATGTTAGTTAATACAGTAACTAATGAACCTCATTGTAAAGTGTTATCAAAGTGGCCACAGTAACAGACATCCATGCAGTGACATTGTCTTTCTCTCCATCGTCAGGTTTAGAAAAGGTTTTGAATCGGAGCCCACGCTTCACTCTGGCATTAACTATGCAGTGCTGCTATTGGCCGCAGGACATCAGTTCGACTCCTCCTTTGAGCTGCGTAAAGTCGGTGAGTTGATTGACTGTTTGGATGAGCCACTCCTGCAGAAGCGGTTGAGCAAACTTTTATTATTTTTACTATTGATATCTGGTATAATAGAAAGTACTACTGGCCTGATATTTCTTGAATTGGAATAAATTGTGACCTTATAGCGATTGTGCAAGATCACTGTCAGAAAGTACTTTACTTAAAGGTAGAGTAGGCAATTTGTTTTGTAAACACTTTTTGTTATACTGGCAGAAACTCTTTTCATATCCTGATAGAACATGTTTGTCCAATCATTGCATTCGGACATAAGACGTCCTGCCTGCCTGTCAACCTTTGCATTTCCATACCTCCGTGCACCTGCACAGACATCACATGACATCACACAGACATCACATGACATCACATGTCATCACACAGACATCACATGACATCACGTCATCACATGACATCACGTCATCACACATCATCATACATCATCACATCACATCACATGACATCAGCACGTTCCGTAAGGCCATGCAGAGTTGTAGACAGACGTCAGTCACAGAGTTTATGCTGCGTTCACACCATCTCATAATTACTGTAATTAAGAGATGGCAACCCGTGACGGTCACATCCTCAGACTCGGAATTATGTGTTTCTATGGCAACACTGTCAACCTGAATGAATCTGCAGCAGTCAGGTGGTACAGGTCAGAGCGCTGTAATTTGTTTACGTTCATTATTATTGTAATGTTATGTGCTTTTAGACATGAGGTAATTCTGGTTCATGTGTTTTGAAGGAGGCGTGGCTTTGGAGACGCTCTGAAGAGAGGGTGGGATCAAAGCTAGCTTGCTATTTCTAGCCTCTCCAAAGATTGCCTACCCTACCTTTAACATGAAAGACATTCACAAGCCGTTTTACTTCAGTAATGTGACATATTTCTAAGTGAAACAAAGTGATCCGCAACAACAACAACATTTTAGGAGTAGGACTGTATTTTTGGATGTTACCAAACCAGAATTCATAGTCGAATGTGGAGAGGATGAAAATTTTTTGTTTTTATTTGCAATGAACCTGAGAATTACACTAATCCATTCACAAATGTACATATTATAAAAGTATGGAATAATTAAGAAAGAATCTTTTCTGCTCATCAAGGCTGCATTTAATTGATCAAAATTACAGTAAAAACAGTGTTATTATGAAATATTATGATTTAAATCAGCTGTTTTCTATGTGAATATATAGTAAAGTGTAATTTATTCCTGTGATCAAAGCTGAATTTTCAGCATCATTACTCCAGTCTTCAGTGTCACATGATCCTTCAGAAATCATTCTGATATGATGATTTGCTGCTCAAGAAACATTTATGATTATTATCAATGTTAAAAAAACAGCTGCTTCAGATTTGTGCAAACAGTAAGATTTAAAAAAATATATATATATTGTAGTACTTTTATTCAAGGACACATTAAATTGATCAAAAGTGACCATAAAGACATTTATAATGTTACAAATATTCTTGAACTTTCTATTCATCAAAGAATCCTGAACAATTTTTATCTTGATTTCCACAAAAATATTAAGCAGCAAAAACTGTTTTTGACATTGATAATAATAAGAACCATCATTAATAATTGAGTACCAGTGATAATTGATGATTGAGCACCAATTAAGTGCATTAGAATGATTTCTGAAGGATCATGTGACACAGTAGAGCCATGGATTACATCTGAGAGATGCTTTAGTCTTTAAGACTTTTAGTATTTTTGTTGTAATTACAAAATTAGTCTACATTTTGTTTTCCTAATTGTCCAAACACAATGTGGCATAATTCAAATATTAAATTGTAAGTTAATGTTGGCATTTTCTAAGACGTCTCTCCTGATACTGGCTAATTAATAAAGAGCGCCCTCCTTTCTCAAATAGATTGCACACATGCTCTTGTCTAACTAGCATCTCATATATCAGTATATTGCAGGGTATGTATGTAACATATGCACCGTGTGTTTTGTAGGTGTGAAGTTGAGCAGTCTCCTGGGGAAGAAGGGCAGTTTGGATAGATTACAGAGTTATTGGGATGTGGGTTTCTTTCTCGGGGCCAGTATTCTCGCCTGTGACAACACACGCGTCATCCAGGCCTCCGAGAAACTCTTCAAAATTAAAGCACCCGTTTGGTATGTGCACACATTCACATTTTACACACATCGTTTAAAATAATATGAACGATTAATTATTAGTGTTTGCAAAGGCATCACTATTATTATTGCTCATACATTAAGAATTTAAACAAAGGCATTTTTAAAACTATGATTTCCAGGACAAGTCATGGGTATTATTAAAATCTTACATTGAAATTATTTCGTTTTTTATTAAGTCATAAAAAAGTGAAGAAAATAAATGACCTATAGTACTGAAAGTATGATAACATTACCTATATTACATACATTTTCCTAGTTGCTCATCACTAAAATACTTGCTTCTTGCAATCTTTATGAAATGATTTAAAATCATCCAAACATCATGAACAACTAGAAGAATCATGGAAAGGTCATTCATTGGTCAAAACGTTTATTTTCTTTTTTTTTGTTTTGTTTTTAAGTTTAATACTTTTGAATTTCACAGACAATTAATAAATGGGCAAATGAAACAAAACTTTCACTCAATTGAATTCTGTGTGTAAAGTGAGCCAATGTACAGTAACTTGGGTGTAGTCCAGCTTTGAAGAGGCAAGCGCTTCAGAAAATGTAAGAATGTAGTCGTCTGTCAGAAGCGAGTCATAGTTGTAGTCTTTTACGGTTCATTCATTGAGTTGTTTGTGCTTTATGTGTATTTCAGGTACCTACGCTCCCTGGTCGAGACCATCCTCATCTATAAGCACTTTACGAAGCCGAGCACCGATCCACAGGCCGCTAAACAAGAGCTTGTGGACTTCTGGATGGACTTTATGGTGGAATCCACCCAAAAGGATGTGACGTCCGTCCGATTTCCTGTATGAATCCTCTTAACACACCGACCATTATACTGCGTTGTCACATTTCGTTTACATGTACACCAAAAAACTCTTATTTTGATCGAGCCATTTAAGACGCAGAAGTGGCGTTCATGTTTTCATGCACTGTTTACATGCATAGAACGCTGTTCTGCAAAAACCCGGGAAAAATCCTGTTTCTAAAGTGCATGTTTATTATATTGATTTTGGCCAAAAGTTGAGACCGGATAGCATGCGTCCTATATGTGAATTACACAATCCCAGAATGTTGTTAAGATCTGTGTAAAAATTCAGACTAAACTGTATTATCTATTACAATATACTTACATTTTGTCCAGTACACAATATTCTTGTGTGCTAGTTAGACACCGCCTGAGACTGTTGTGCATTAATGGCGTGTGAAGCATCGGCTATTATCAGTGTAAAGGTTTCTTGTTTTTGGTGTGTGCAGGTGTTGATATTGGAGCCCACTAAAGTGTACCAGCCATCTTACCTCTCCATAAACAAGGATGCGGAAGAAAACACGTTATCCATCTGGCACGTGACCTCTGACGACAAAGTAATAAATAATTTACCCATTTGTTCTTAAATTCATAATTTCTTTTTTAATTTGTTGACTTTATTAATTCTCTAAACATTACTGTATTGATGTAAGCACTGATATGTTATTTGAATATCCAAGCATTGGTTAAAGCCGTTGTGTCTGAAATCACAGTTAGTCTTTCTAGAGTCGTCTTCTAGTCATTCTAATATTTTCTATATCTACAGGGTCCTTGAACGCCTTAAAATAAATATAGTTTGATCAAATTTAAGGTCACACAATCTATTAAACATCTTAAGTTGTATAACAAAAGTCTTAATTATCATTTTAGTTCTTAAATTTGGCGATGGAAAAACAGCAATCCTAATGTGGTTATTAAACTTGAAAAATAAGAGTGCTGCATGTTTCTAAGTAAAAATCTCCTCCTCTCTCTGTCTCAGAATAAAGGGATCCACGAGTGGAACTTCAGCGCAGCATCAGTACGAGGCGTGAGGTAAATGATGTCTTCCCTAATCCAGCTTAAACAAACATTCATGAAGTGACGTGCGTCCACTAGCAGATGTAGTCCTGACATGACACGAGTGACCTCTGTTGTGCAACGGTCAGCTGTAGCTGTAATTGTGCAGTTTAACAGCAGATTTTACATGTGTATTTATGTAAAGCATTTAACGTCAAATGTAGTGTTTGTTTTTTGTAATTTTACTTTACTTTTTTTTACTTGTTTTTGTTTAACACATTCAGCATCTCCAAATGTGATGAGCGCAGCTGTTTCCTGTATGTGGTGAACAACGCAGAAGATTTTCAAATCTATTTCTGCACAGAGTTGCACTGCAAAACGTATGTATACACGTTTGCAAACTCCTCCTTTTCCTACATTTCATTCATTCTTCCTTACAATGCCAAAGACAGAGCGCTATATAAATGCCTCATTTATTCATAGACAAACTAAAGACAGAAACTGCACATTTGAATGTCTACTAGAAATATTTTAGAAACTACAGACCTGTTACTGTGTCTACTGCTGAAAGTCTGCGGACATCGAACATTGACTTGTTTAAAACAGACGATTATTTCCTGTCAGTCAGAAGGAGTCAGGAAAAAGAGAATACAAACTCATGCAATGAATAAAATGTTACCAAAAAATTACCAAAATGCTGCAAAATGTGATGTTTCTTCAGCCTTTCATGTGCCACCACTAACAGGAACATGAACTATTGAAACAAACTATTGTTATTAGCAGGTGTTGTTTTAAATATTTGTGTTATCCGTGTGAAGATGTAAAAGTTAATCACAGTATTCATTTTTGTCTATTTAAAGGATCATCTTTAAAATAATTAGACTTTTTGTTGCTGCATCATGTTTGATGATGATGATGATGATGATGATGATGATGATGATGATGATGTTTTGTAGGTTCTGTGATCTAGTAAACGCTCTCACTGAGGAGGCCTGGAAAGGCTCAGAAGACACCGAGTGTGAATCAGAGGCTTTAGAGGTAAAATAATAATCTTGAAACATACAGTATATTTTATATTTATTGTAGACATTTGTTATATATTGTATTAAGCAACAGGGAGATAAGACGACGTGTGAATTGTGTGCCTGCAGTATGATTATGAGTACGATGAGCATGGAGAGAGGGTGGTTCTGGGTAAAGGCACATTTGGGGTCGTCTATGCTGGTCGTGACCTCAGTAACCAGGTGCGCTTGGCCATCAAAGAGATTCCCGAACGGGACAGTAGGTGAGGAAATCTAATTCGTTTTGCATTCAGAATATTATTTTTTGACCATTATTGAATAATGTAACTATAGGAACATTTCTCATTGCACAGACTAGTGAACTTTATTTCTATTTTAACTAAAAATGAAACTGAAAAAATAACACACTAAACTTCATTCAGGGATGTTACACAACATTGTGTGAAATTTTGGGAAATTGAATCAATATGGGATGCAATTTGTCCCATTTTCCCTACACATCATTCTATGAACACACAATGACATTATATTAAATAAAAAATCAGTTTCACAAGAAATGGCAATAGCAAGAGAAGCTCCGAGTCATTGGGCGGAGAATGCAGGATGTTCTGCATGAGCTTCTGTATTAATATACATTTATATATGATATAAATTAATGTGCAATATTCATGCTTTTGATTAAGCAGATGTAGAAATGCATGTGATCACACAGCAACAGTTGATCTGATGTGACGTCTGTGTGTCGGCAGATATTCGCAGCCTCTGCATGAAGAAATCGCCCTGCACAAACACCTCAAGCACAAGAACATCGTTCAGTACCTCGGCTCCATCAGCGAGAACGGCTTCATCAAGATCTTCATGGAGCAGGTGCCTGGAGGTGAGACCTTTCACATTTAGGCCAACGTTCATCTGTATTATTCAAACGTTAGAATGTGAAAGCACGTGTTTTTCTGTGAATCGCAGGCAGTCTGTCAGCATTGCTCAGGTCAAAGTGGGGTCCTCTAAAAAACAACGAGCCGACTATCGGCTTCTACACCAAACAGATTCTGGAGGGTCTCAAATACCTGCATGACAACCAGATAGTTCACAGAGACATTAAGGTAATACACCTTTTATCTTAAAATGTCTGTAGGATTGTGAAAGTCCAGAGAAAAGTGATTATCAGAAATGACTGATGTAATTGTTTCATGTCACGCAGGGGGATAATGTCTTGATAAACACCTACAGTGGCGTTCTGAAGATCTCTGACTTTGGGACGTCCAAACGTCTGGCTGGAATAAACCCCTGCACTGAAACCTTCACTGGTACGACCGTTTCTTTTATCGGCAGAAACGTGATATTGCTGTTTCATGTGATTTGGTCTGCTGACTTTTGATTAGTATTTACAGTATCTTATAAAGATGCAGCAGTTAATATTACTCATATTTTCCACGCTGGTGGTATATTTCAGGTACGTTACAGTACATGGCCCCTGAAATCATAGATAAAGGGCCGCGTGGGTACGGTAAGCCGGCAGACATCTGGTCCCTGGGCTGCACCATTATAGAAATGGCCACTGGGAAACCGCCCTTCTATGAGCTGGGGGAGCCGCAGGCAGCGATGTTCAAGGTCAGTATCGCTGAACGTGTTGAACATTTAACACAAAGGATTTTACACAAACTCCACACTGTTTTCTTTTAGTTTTTTATTTTGTTAAACATAAATTATTTGAATGCAGTTTGGCCTTTAGTAGTTTTCAATTGGTTTTCAGCATGAAATCACATGATAAATGGGTGATCAACCTTTCATTACTATTTTATGATGAACTCTAGAATAATTTGTACAATTTCACAAAATAACATTTTTAATTGTCAAAATAAGCATTTGATTTTTGCAGCACAGGTTTATCAGTAAATAGTGATTCATATCCATATAAAACAGGAGAAAAGAAAACTAAACAGGTTCTTACACAGATCATGTATTTATAATAACGTTATAATCGACTCTGCATGGCTTAGAGAAACGTGCAGATAACATGAAAATACCGTCTTCGATGTTGGACAGAGTTTTGGAAGTGCTCCGTTATGGTTGTGCTGGTATATTTGTGTAGGTCGGGATGTTTAAAATCCATCCGGAGATTCCTGACTCGATGTCCTCTGAAGCCAAAGCGTTTATCCTGCGCTGCTTTGAGCCTGATCCGGACAGCCGAGCCACGGCCAACGATCTGCTCACCCACGAGTTCCTCACTGTTACATCACGCAAAAAGCGATCGAAGAGCAACAATTTCACAGGTGTGTTTGTGTGTAAATTCAACTGGTTCATTCCATGAAAATTGTGTACATTAAACTATTATTAAACAAATACATCATGGCATGAAAAAATCAGTTTTCTTCACCCACTCCTTTAAAATGGTGTTTTGAGTTTTAGACTGTCCCACCACAGAGGATTTGACTGTATTCAACGAATAAAATAATAAAATAGTGATCTATTTTGATACAAGTACATTGTATATTATATATAAAAAACAAACTCTGTAACAACTCAATTAGAAAATGTTACCCTACTTAAAATTGTTACACCCAATAAGTTGCATCATTTGGATAACTTGATGGGAAAACAAGGAAATATTAATTTCCAAATTACAGAATTCATGAATAAATTAATTACCAAAATTAAGATTGAATTATATTAAATTAATAGAATTAATATATTATTATTTGGTCCCAACTAGCTAGACCAGAATCTGTAACCTTACTTTTGTTACTTTCAGCCCTGTTACCCAGTCTGGTGTATTGTGTAAATGCGTCGATTGAGTGAATTTTACCGATTTACATTCATAATGCCCATTTAATGTTTGTTTCACTGAAAGCACACGGCAGGGGTTGAATGAAGTACAATAGCTCACTGACCTCCGGAGACGGACAGATCATTTTAGGTCGAGCTCCCGTCTTTCACTGCCCTTTGATGGAGAAAGAAAAGGTTTCAGAATCAGAATGAGCTTTATTCTCCAAGTGTGTGCAAAAACACCAGGAATTTGTTGTGTTTTTTTCAGGAGCTCTTGGTACATACATATACTGTATATACATACGTATCTGACACGAGAACAGGAGGAACATTTAAATAAGACTATGGAAATAATAAACAATAATAATAATAATAATGTGGTATACGTCTGGAACAGAAGACTTAAGTACAGATTTGTGCATTTCAGTTCCTATTTCCTATTTTTATTATGGAAAGTGCTAGTTATCAATCCTGGAAAAAGCTTTTCTCTCTGCAGCTTGTTTTGTGAATTATGTCTTCTCATCTCTCTTTTTTCTCTTTTTTCAGCTCTTACACCAGGAACTGGTGAGTGTTGTCTGTTTAATTCCCATCTTTGATGATAATATCCTGTAAATGTAGTCATTATTCATAATTAGTCATGTTCATTTGACTCTTTTTCTCACATGAGGTTAATCCATGTACAAAATGACACTTTAACCAAAAGGAACATTTTGATAAATACACATTTACTAAATTGAAATGTGTCGTATATAGAAATTAATTATCAACATAAAATAAATTATTTCATAAAGTTGCTTTTATGTAGCTAGCGGTCCATATAGGGATACGAGGATGCGGTCAAATGAACATCATCTGTGGAAGCGTGTGTCATGTACACGTGTCAGTGATGTCATGTTCTGCGGGTCATGTGTTGTAGAGTATTTGCGCAGCATCTCTCTGCCCGTTCCCGTGGTGGTCGAGGACACGAGCAGCAGCAGCGAGTACGGCTCCGTCTCGCCGGACAATGAGCTCTGCACAAACCCCTTCAACTTCAAACCCAGCATCAAGTGCTACAGCGAGAGAGAGGTCAAAGGTCATCGCTCACTCTTCCTGAGGTCAGCAGAGACTATTACGATTCATTTTAGCTTAAATATACCTTATTATGTTACAGTAAATGCTGAACATCATCATCATATCTGCTAAATCTGTACATCTGCTCCTCCAGTATTCCTGTGGAGAACTTTGAGGACCACAGCGCACCACCCTCTCCAGAGGAGAAGGACTCTGGGTTCTTCATGCTGAAGAAAGACAGCGAAAGGAGAGCGACTTTACACCGAATCCTGACCGAGGACAGAGAGAAGATAGTGCTTCACCTGCTGGAGGCGCTGACACAGGTGAACCCGGCCTGGGCCTGCTGCTCTCGCGCGCTTGTGCGAATGACAATAAGTCTGTCATGTGACAGTTAATTTTGTGTCCCTTTTTGTGCGTGTGATTTGTGTCTCGATACAGGGGTCTGAGGAGACCAAACTGAAGCATCAGCATATCTCCACACTGGTGGCGAGTCTGGGAGACTTTGTGAGGATGGCGGACAGGAAAATAATTGCCAACACCCTCTCTCAGCTCAAACTGGAGCTGGACTTCGACAGCACAGCTATCAGCCAACTGCAGGTGGCGCTCTTCAGCTTCCAGGATGCGGTGAGCGTCTGGCCAAAGCCATATTATCAATTCTGTGTCACCTCAATACAATATTAAAATGAGCTGCGAATGCCATTTGATGTTGAACAGCTCAGTAATGGCTTTTCCTGATTGTCAAATTTTTGTGACTTTTGGTATAATGTTTCTGCAGGTAAATAAAGTCCTGCGGAACCACAACATCAAGCCGCACTGGATGTTTGCCCTGGATAACATCATTCGAAAGGCCGTACAGACTGCCATCGTCATACTTGTACCTGGTAAACAGAGTTTCTTTATAAAACGATCCCTTTTCTTGGCTGTTGGTCATGTAAGGCAGGGGATTCACGAGCCTCGTTCAGACGGTCAGTCCAGATCCAGTTTCTGTGCATATCCGATTGGAATCCGATCATATTAATCAAGTGTGAACAGCAAAAAATTACACGAAATGCATTTTTTTTTTTTTTGTTTACAAATCCATTTTGAGCTCTAATCACATTTCGCATGTCACATGCTGTTAAAGGAAACATGCTGAAAGTCCCCGCAGAAACAAGGTTGTGTGGTTGCAAGTGTCGGTCGAGGAGGAAATGATATCATGTAATTAGAGAACGGCAGAGACGACAGCAATAAAGGGAATAAAGAAACTCATACCAGCTTCCTACATTTCTGCCGCTGAATCAGGAGACGCAGTTTTATATTGTCTTGTTGTAAATAGACAAAAACATCTCTATTGCAAACTCCTCCATGTTGTTGTTTTTGCCGTATTCCTACATATGCAACGTCATAGAAACCAATGCAGATATTCCGGAAAACTAAAGAGCGCCACGGGACACACAAATCAGATATGAACAATTCCAATACTCAGTCAATAATTTAGATACACTAATGATCGGATTTGGACTGACAGTGTGAACAGCCCCAGCACTGCACATTTTAGATGTCTCCAGTCTGTGCGGTGCTCCAGGATCAGGTCATGTGATCTGTTGTTTGTATATGTTCCTCTCAGAGCTGCGGCCGCACTTCACGCTGGCGTCAGAGAGCGACCCCGCTGAGCAGGAGGACATCGATGATGACTCCGTTCCTCAGGGAAACGCTGGCCTCAAGGACATCAGAGCACCCGTCGCTCTTCATGACGACACTGTGGTCACGTCTGGGGTCAGCACACTCAGTTCAACGGTTTCCCATGAGTCTCAGAGCGCTCAGCGATCGATCAGCATGGAGCTGGGGCGCATGAAACTGGAAACCAAGAGGTACGTGTTTTTTTTTTTGTTTTTTTTTCTTTTTATCTGCAGCTTTAAAGGTTTAGTTCACCCAAAAATGAAAATTATCCCATGATTTACTCACCCTCAAGCCATCCTATGTGTATATGACTATCTTCTTTCAGACGAACACAATCTGAGTTATATTAAAAAATATCCTGACTCTTCCAAGCTTTATAATGGCAGTGAACGGGGCTCGAGATTTTGAAGGCCAAAAAAGTGCCTCCATCCATCATAACAGTAATCCATGCGGCTGCAGGGGTTAATAAAGGCCTTCTGAAGTGAAGCGATGCGTTTTTGTAAGAAAAATATCCATATTTAAACTTTATAACTGGCTTCCGGCAACGGCTGTACACGAGCCTAGTTCTGGCAGAAGAGTGACCTCTGACCTGACACAAGACGTATTGACGAATGTGCAAGCGCAGAGGATAGAGCAAAACAAAACACTGGTCATGAATTAGAAGTCTAAAATGAGAATTGTTAATAGAAATGTCGGAGGAGAAGACGAGCTAGAGTTTGTTTCCCAGCACTATTTGTTTGATCTTACGTTACTCCTATATCCTATGTCATGGGACGGGTCAGAGGTCACTGTTCCTCTGAAACTTGACTTGCAAATTTGGCACTGACAGAACAAATCCGTGCATGAAATAAATGTATTAGAAAACGTAACGCAGTATTTGTTTAAGGCCATTTCGTGATTTCAATCATCATAAAGTAACCAGCAGTTCACGCGGGTCATGTGTTTCAGGTCGTAAAATAGGGAAATCTGTATAAATATGTAAAAATCACATCTCTGCATCCTGCCATGTGACACCAAACAGCACTGGGTCATGTTTGTCTTTGAACCGGACTCAAACCTCCTGCAGATCTGAATTTGAATTAGATTAATGCCAGTCATATTTCTGTGGTGCTTTTTAAATTACCAAATTTTAGCAGTTATTGGACTGTGTATAACCATATTTATAGCACTTCAGTTAATTTCAGAGCATCTGTGTATATTTGCATGTATATCATGTGGTATTTGCCTCAAGTCACACATTTAACCACTCTGGTCACAGACGTACACATGAATGTGTTTGTGTTTGTGTGCTGCAGGCTGCTGGAGGACTTGATCGAGAAAGAGAGAGAATATCAGGCCATCTTACAGCAAGTCCTGAACGAGAGAGAACAAGAGATCAGACTGTTGAAGTGTCGACCCGGGCCTGTCGGTGAGTCTGATATGTGCATTTATACACACACACACACACACACACACACACACACACACACACACACACACTATTCAGAGCTCCAGACTGCAACGAAAATGCCTGAAAATACTCAGTCTTGACCGAGGTGGTTTTGGCCTTTTTGTCCCACTGCTGCCTGAATTCCCCCAGTGTTCCCTAAAACTGAGGGGGTTTTTGCATGTGAGACATAATATATGTGAAAGAACAGAAACTGGACGCTGTGCTTCCTGACTGAAAGGCCTCAGGCTGTCCAGATGGGCGACAGCTGGTTCAGCACCATCACACTGAGCCCGGAGCCACAAAGGCTGCATGTTCGGCCCACTGCTGCTCATGACACATCATCATCACATGATGAGTCATCATACAGAGAGGAGGTGGAGCTTGGACTGGTGTGAAAACAACAACCTGTCTCTGAATGTTGACAAAACAAAGGAGATAATCACTGAGTTCAGGAAGTCCCGCACCGTCCATCTTCCACGGCACATCGGTGGTTTTGTAGGGAAGTTTCTGGGTCTGCACATCACCGACCATCTGACTGGCCAAGAAAGCACAGCAATGTCTCCACTTTCTGCAGCGACTGAGACGGGCAAACCCCCCATCCATCTTACCATGTGTTACAGAGGAGAGCCTAATGATGCTTGATGCATCTCTGTCTGGTATGGCAGTGACGCTGCGTCCGACCACAAGGCCCTGCAGCACGCTGTAAGATCTGCAGAGAGGATCACTGGAACTCATTTCAGACATTTATCAAACCCGCTGTGTGAACGAGACCTGCAGCATCACCACAGATCCCACAAACTCTGACTGAAGTACCCACAGAAACATCTGCTCTGCTGCAGGACTGACGCCCCAGCCATACATTAGCAGCTGTCACGTTCTGTGATCATGTTTCAATGATGCATAAACATTTGTGTGCGTATTTGCACTGTAAACATTTATAGTAGTAATTCATCATGTATGTTTGTGATATAAAAATCATTTTGAGTCGTTTGTATGAATGTAAATGACAGCTGCTGATGCTGTGAGTGCCAACATGACAGATGAACAGTCTGAAGTCACATGTGTGGTCCTTCGCCATATAAAAGTGTATATCCATACACTTCCGTAAAAAGTAATCTAATTTTATGAAGTAACCACTGTACACAATCATCATAGATAACAATCATGTTTACAAAATTTGACACCATTTTCTGAGGAAGTTGCTTGGATCAGATGTGAGGACTAAAAATCAGCTGTTTATAAATCATTGAGTAAAACTCATGGAGAAGAATACTTTTGTACAGATACTACACTGTATTTCTTTTAGAATCTTGAAAAGTTAAATTTTCTTACTGAAATTTTCTGTGTCGTTCTCTGAGAAAAAGACTTTGACATTTAGTGATGCTTCTTTATTTGAATATTAATGTTGACATGCTGCTTTGGTGGTTTTTTGCTATGTATTAAATCATTATGTTGTAATATATTTTCAGTATTGACCTTTTAAACTGGAAGTCTCAGTCCAACCCTGTGTTTGATCATGTGTTTATGGCAGATGCTCCTGTGCAGCTCGTGAACACACACAGTTCGGCTGAACGAGACGGAGACCAGGAGCTTCTGGAGTGGCTGAATCTCCACGGCGCTGATGCAGATTCCATACAGAGAGTAATATAAAATATATTTGAATAATTTAAATACATCTTGTCCTTAATAATATTGTCTGAAATCAACAGATAATGGATTATTTTTTTGTCCATATCATAGATTATATCTGAAGATTACAGTCTTGATGACATCCTTCATTACGTCACGAGAGACGACTTGAAGACTTTGAGATTACGGTATGTGAACAATATTCTGTAATATATTCTGTTTCATTAAACTTCTGTTATCTAAGGGTACTCAAACAACAGACACTAACATGCATAAGTTATATTTCGCATATACTGTACGTTCAGACATTTCAGGTCAGTAACTTTATTTATTTTTTGAAAGAAGTCTCTTCTGCTCACCAAGACTCAGTGAAGTACTCAAAAGCCATACTTGAGTAAAAGTATAGATATCTTATCAGAAAATGACTTTAGCAGAAGTTAAAGTCACTGTTTAGAATGTTACTTGAGTAAAAGCTTTAAAGTATGTGATATTTTTTGTACTGAAGTATGAAAAGTATTTTTTTGATATTTAATGTACTTAAGTATTGAAAGTAAAAGTACAAGTAAATGTAAAATATAAAAGGAGCAAAATATTATTAAAAATTGTTCTATACACAGTTTGAGCAGCAAGATTGTGTTCAGTTTTAACTCTTTCTTACATTTTGTTTCTTTGAATTAAAAAAATGGCAAAATGTTTATTGTAAGTTTTAAATATAAAAATACTAATATATTAATTATACATTGATCGTTCATGTTAATTCATAGTGCATTATAACTAATGTAAGAGACGACTTTAAAATGTTAAAATGTAAATGTTGAAACTGACAATGAACAATACTTTTATTAACCTTATTTAATGTTACAAGACTCCAGATCGCTGGATAATGAATGCATAAGAGCAAACAAATGGATATAAACTAATGCAAACTAATGGTAACAATCGTGACATTAAACAGTTGGTGTTTTTGTCACATTGTTTTAACCGCTGGAGGTACTACTAATGTTAGCATCCTCTCAGCCTCGACGGCAAACATACTGCTGTTCTCCATTAATGCAGCATCTAGTCAACAAACTAATCACTTTATAATGATATGAAAACATGTACTGTAGTGTACACTGTATAACATACCGTTTTGTTGTTCGTTTTAAATCGTTTTGAAGTGTCCCTCTCTGTGCAGCGCTCAGCCTCACGTCATGTGTCAAAACAAACTCCACGAGGCATCAGTGAGAGTTTTTATGTTGCCTCTAGAGGCCGCTCTCGTACTGTATAATGACAGCGCACTCTTCTCAGCCGCTCCAGCAACGGAAAATTAAATCAGCTGCTTTGCACATGCTTGCTTGCAGTCTGTGTTCATCCTACTTTATTTTGTAGTAAGTAACGAAAATGCTTTGGGAAAATGTATCAAAGTAAAAGTATACATTTTATTTGGGAAATGTAGTGGAGTAAATGTAAAAGTTGACAGAAATATAAAACTCAAGTAAAGTACAGATTCTCCCAAAAAATACTCAAGTACTGTAATGAAGTATTATTACTTAATTACATTACACCACTGCTAAGACTGCATTAATATGATCAAAAATACAGTAAAACGGTGAAATATTAAATTAAATCAGCTGTTTTCTATGTGAATATATAGTAAAGTGTAATTTATTCCTGTGATCAAAGCTGAATTTTCATCTCTGGAGCTCAGCCACAGTGATCTTTGGGTTCTTCTTTACCTCTCTCACCAAGGCTCTTCTCCCCTGATAGCTCAGTTTGGCCGGACAGCCAGCTCTAGGAAGGGTTCTGGTCGTCCCAAACGTCTTCCATTAAAGGATTATGGAGGCCACTGTGCTCTTAGGAACCTTAAGTGCAGCAGAAATGTTTTTGTAACCTTGGCCAGATCTGTGCCTTGCCACAATTCTGTCTCTGAGCTCTTCAGGCAGTTCCTTTGACCTCATGATTCTCATTTGCTCTGACATGCACTGTGAGCTGTAAGGTCTTATATAGACAGGTGTGTGGCTTTCCTAATCAAGTCCAATCAGTATAATCAAACACAGCTGGACTCAAATGAAGGTGTAGAACCATCTCAAGGATGATCGGAAGAAATGGACAGCACCTGAGTTAAATATATGAGTGTCACAGCAAAGGGTCTGAATACTTAGGACCATGTGATATTTCACATGCAAAAATGTCAACAATTCTGTGTTTTTCTGTCAATATGGGGTGCTGTGTGTACATTAATGAGGAAAAAAAATGAACTTAAATGATTTTAGCAAATGGCTGCAATATAACAAAGAGTGAAAAATTTAAGGGGGTCTGAATACTTTCCGTACCCACTGTATATAGTTAGATATAGATAAAGTTCATTGTTGCAAGTTCCAGATTCTGCGACAGACATGAGCACTTTATATTGAATCTGACTGAATCCAGACAACTAATTGGTTTATATTATGTAATCTAGGGATTTTTCCATTCTGTGTAAATGAATTACTGTTCAGATGTTAATGTGGTCCTCCTCCAGACATGAATTATATTACACAGTGTGAAATAATTCACATTCCCTTTGGGATTATGAAGTTTCTCTAGTGTGTGACTGTTCTTCTGCTCGTGTGTTTCCAGCGGTGGAGTCCTGTGTAAACTCTGGAGCGCCATCACAGAGCACCGGAAAACACCAGGATGAGGACGGCGCCGTCACACTCTCTTCAGGTGTTTCAGACACAACCAAATATATACAGCGGGATCAAGTCTTGTGTGATAATTCGTATCACACGTAAATATGTTTGGACTTTTTTATTTGTCTGTGAAATTGCAGTTTTACAATTGACTGTAAATGAATTGTTAAAGGCCACACATTTGATACGCGAGCGCTGTTACGGCATCTTTATACAGGAAGCTTGTTTTATTTTTTATATTTGGTTACAGAAACATGTCTTGACCTGCCTGAGAAGCTTCTCCAGCACAAATCTCTTTTCCTTTCAGAAAAGACACTGAAACTAAACGCATATGTGTGTGTTTTATATATTTTTACATGTATCATTTATTAGATGTATTGTCAAGTCGTTTGGTAATATACCTTTTTTTATCAAATCTAGTTATATTTGGATATATTCTGAATTACAGCTATGAAGAAACACAATAACCAATCAAACTGAATTGTGTTCCCAAGTATTTGGAGTGAAAAATGAATAAAGCACCTCTGAAGTTGTATATAAACGACATTCCTGAGATAATATGTAAACTATATCCAGAAGCACAGAGAATATATCACAAATGTGCACTTACGTCTATTTATTCAGCACAACTCTAGTTTTTAAATTCTGTAAAATTACTATTTTAGTTGTAACTGATGGCACTGAAAGTTTCTAGTCAAATCATAAAACAAACACACATGCACATCTAATGACACACACACACACACACACACACACACACACACACACACACACACACACACACACACACACACACACAGGGCTCTGTGATGTGACAATCATGTGACGGACACGTTTGATGTCTGTGTAAATGTTTGCATGATCAGTGTTTGCATTATAACTCATTTTGTGCAAATTGGAATTTCACTTTTTGATCAAATAAAAAGTTTTGGGGGAAAAATCTCCATAATTCCAGCTAGTACAGTATTATTACATTTCAACTTGCTGTGCAAAGGCAAGTTAGCATGTTTCTTATTGCCATGTACTGTATGTGTAGATATGTTATTGTAAGAATGAATATATTCATTAATAACTGCCTCACACTCGGCAAAAGACATTTTAAAGAACGATGGGTTCAAACAACATTGACTATACAGACAAAAAAATACTTTTTTTTTTTTTTTTTTTAAATGGGACGTTGATACTTTTTCTTTGTTTTTATATTTGTTTGGTATCTTAATCTGGTGCTTCTTTAAAGTGAGTTTCTCTGCCGGACGGTTGGCATCAGGAGGAGGGAATAAAGAAACATTTGGATGCCATCCAGTAGGATTTGTTGATACAGAAGCAACTCTGTCCATCAGTATCCATCAGAAACCTCTTCAGAAGCTTCCCTTTGTTGTGGAAAAAGTCTTCTCCAAATAAATCTCTGGAGTCACGGTCACAGAGCTTAGACTCTATTGGAGACGCAGAACATCTCACAATTACACTCGTTCTCTGATTTACAGTTTTTAACCGGTGACCTCGTGTCACTTCTTCTAATCTTCAGACGGTCTGCCCAGAAACACACAGTTGGGAACTTTCCAACTCTTTTTCATCATCTCATCCACAGTTCTGATCAGATCTTCCAGCTTCTCTCTAACGTGCTTCTGTTTTGAAGCATTTATCACGTTTCACACATTATACAGGTTTGAGTTCAGAGACACACAGGCCATTCTGAAAATATATCAGAAATATCTCATAAATATACTATACTTTAGGGAATTTTCATTAAGTGTTCTAATCTGCTGAGGGAAATGACAGTCCTGTGTGTTTGTGTCACTTCTGTCCTCACCTTTGGGTCAGAGGTTAAAGTGATTCAGGGTGTTATTTGAGGGATTGGCCTGTTAGTAAAACACAGACAGAAGCACAAAGAAAAAGTGGGGTCAGCGTTATCAATTAATAAAGCTAGTCAAATGTTTCCAAAATTTCCTTACATGAGAGCAAAACACGTCAAAGGTGTGACGTCATATCTGCGACACTTCTCAGTGCGCATGTGCATGTGTGTCCGGCGCGTGTCGATGACGTTGGAGCGACATGGCGGTGTTACTGGAAACGACGCTTGGAGATATCGTTATTGATTTATACACAGAAGAAAGACCGAAAGGTAATTAATAACAACATTAATGACGGGCGAAGGGTGTAAACGTATCTGCACTGCAAGCAAGACTGCACTAAATGCTTGTTCTTTTATCACAATAAACAAAACGAACTGAGAAATATAAGACATCTCTGTCGGGACTTTTTACTTGATAAACATGTGAATTCGTGATAATTGTACTGGTTTAACCAGAATTCAAGTTGTTATTATTAATAATGGAGTAGTAAACCAGCTACACGCTATCATGGTGATATTATTTAGCCTTTATAATAATAATAATAATAATAATGTACTGAATGATGTCCTTCTCATTCACAGCCTCTCTGAACTTCCTGAAACTGTGCAAAATCAAATACTACAACTACTGTCTGATTCACAATGTGCAGGTAATATAAATGCATGTCTTTCATTTTGTGTGCATTAAAGACGTCATACTGTGAAAAATAGTTTGATCCTTGATATTTCTATAAGATCAAATGGAGATTCAAAAAGTGTTTACTTCTGAAAGTTGCATTGTTTGTGTAGAATCACATTTATCTCAAAAATTCAAGGTGAATTTGAATACTGTAGGATAAATGAATATTTCTGTAGACTGAGGTGAGTTTCACTGTTTGTCTGTCCTCCAGAGGGACTTCATCGTTCAGACGGGCGACCCCACCGGCACGGGCCGCGGAGGAGAGTCTGTGTTCAGGTCAGCAGGAGGTCATGTTGTGTTTCTGTGCTGACTGAACACACGTGCACTGTGATGATGTCTGTGTGTGTGTGTGTGTGTGTGTGTTTGCAGTAAACTGTATGGCGATCAGGCTCGCTTCTTTGAGTCTGAGAAGATGCCGAGGATCAAGCATAGGAAGAAGGGGACTGTGTCTATGGTGAACAACGGCAGCGAGCAGCACGGCTCTCAGGTCAGCGGCTCGGATCGTCTCCTGCACACACTGTCTGTGTTTTCAGTGCTGTTTATGGGATTCTGAGTGTGTTTTCTTGTGGCTCACAGTTTCTGATCACCACAAGCGAGAATCTGGATTATCTGGACGGCGTTCACACTGTGTTTGGAGAGGTCACGGAGGGCATGGACGTGCTCTCCAAAATCAACGAGACCTTCGTAGACAACAACTTCATCCCCTTTCAGGACATCAGGTGGGAGAGAGATTGACCAACAGTGATTTTTATTTTTAACACAAAAGATGCCAAGAATGATTTTGTAAGTGTACGATAACTGCTATGTGTGACGGATGAGCTGTGTGTGTAAACCTCACTCCCCTGACCTCGAGAGGCGCTCCAGCGACTCACTCCAGTGACTCACTCCAGCGACCGACTCTAGCGACCGACTCTAGCGACCGACTCAGCGACCAGCTCCAGCGACCGACTCCAGCGACCGACTCCAGCGACCGACTCCAGCGACCGACTCTGCACCGACCGACTCCAGCGACCGACTCCAGCGACCGACTCCAGCGACCGACTCCAGCGACCGACCGACTACAGCGACCGACCGACTCCACCGACCGACTCCAGCGACCGACCGACTCCACCGACCGACTCCAGCGACCGACCGACTCCAGCGACCGACCGACACAGCGCCGACCGACTCCAGCGACCGACTCCAGCGACCGACCGACTCCACCGACCGACTCCAGCGACCGACCGACTCCAGCGACCGACCGACTCCACGACCCTCTAGCGACCGACCGACTCCACGACCGACTCTAGCAACCGACCCAGCGACCGACTCCAGCGACCGACCGACTCCAGCGACCGACCGACTCCAGCGACCGACCGACTCCACCGACCGACTCTAGCGACCGACCGACTCCAGCGACCGACCGACTCCAGCGACCGACCTCCTCCAGCGACCGACCGACTCCAGCGACCGACTCTAGCGACCGGCGACCGACTCTGGCGACCGACCGACTCTAGCGACCGGCTCCGGCGACCGACTCCAGCGACTGACCGACTCCAGCGACCGACCGACTCCAGCGACCGACTCTAGCGACCGGCGACCGACTCTGGCGACCGACCGACTCTAGCGACCGGCTCCGGCGACCGACTCCAGCGACTGACCGACTCCACCGACCGACCGACTCCAGCGACCGACCGACTCCAGCGACCGACCGACTCGACCGACCGACTCCACCGACCGACCGACTCCACCGACCGACCGACTCCAGCGACCGACCGACACCAGCGACCGACTCCAGCGACCGACCGACCGACTCCAGCAACCGACTCCAGCGACCGACCGACCGACTCCAGCAACCGACTCCAGCGACCGACTCCAGCGACCGACTCTAGCGACCGACTCCACCGACCGACCGACTCCACCGACCGACTCCACCGACCGACCGCTCCACCGACCGACCGACTCCACGCGACCGCCGCACCAGCGACCGACTCCAGCGACCGACCGACCGACTCCAGCAACCGACTCCAGCGACCGACCGACCCCGACTCCAGCAACCGACTCCAGCCGACTCCAGCGACCGACTCCAGCGACCGACTCTAGCGACCGACTCCAGCGACCGACTCTAGCGACCGACTCCAGCGACCGACCGACTCCAGCGACCGACTCCAGCGACCGACTCCAGCGACCGACTCTAGCGACCGACTCCAGCGACTGACTCCAGCGACCGACTCCAGCGACCGACTCTAGCGACCGTCCGACACCAGCGACCGACTCCAGCGACCGACCGACCGACTCCAGCAACCGACTCCAGCGACCCCGACTCCAGACCGACTCTAGCGATCCCGACTCTAGCGACTGACTCCAGCGACCGACTCCAGCGACCGACTCCAGCGACCGACTCTAGCGACTGACTCTAGCGACTGACTCTAGCGACCGACTCTAGCGACCGCTCCGGCGACCGACCGACCGATTCCAGCAACCGACTCCAGCGACCGACTCCAGCGACCGACTCTAGCGACCGACTCTAGCGACCGCCGACACCAGCGACCGACTCTAGCGACCGACTCCAGCAACCGACTCCAGCGACCGACCGACTCCAGCGACCGACTCCAGCGACCGACTCTAGCGACCGACTCCAGCGACTGACTCCAGCGACCGACTCCAGCGACCGACTCTAGCGACCGGCCGACACCAGCGACCGACTCCAGCGACCGACCGACCGACTCCAGCAACCGACTCCAGCGACCGACCGACTCCAGCGACCGACTCTAGCGACCGACTCTGGCGACCGACCGACTCTAGCGACCGGCTCCGGCGACCGACTCTAGCGACCGACACCAGCGACCGACTCTAGCGACCGACTCTAGCGACCGACTCTAGCGACCGACTCCAGCGACCGACCGACTCCAGCGACCGACCGACTCCAGCGACCGACTCTAGCGACCGACTCTAGCGACCGACTCTAGCGACCGACTCTAGCGACCGACTCCACGACCGACTCCGGCGACCGACTCCAGCGACCGACACCAGCGACCGACTCCAGCGACCGACCGACCAACTCCAGCGACCGACTCCAGCGACCGACTCCAGCGACCGACTCCGCGACCGCTCCGGCGACCGACTCCGGCGACCGACTCCAGCGACCGACTCCAGCGACCGACTCCAGCGACCGACTCCAGCGACCGACTCCAGCGACCGACTCCAGCGACCGACTCTAGCGACTGACTCTAGCGACCGACTCTAGCGACCGGCTCCGGCGACCGACCGACCGATTCCAGCAACCGACTCCAGCGACCGACCGACTCCAGCGACCGACGCCACGACCGCTCCGGCGACCGGCTCCGGCGACCGACTCCAGCGACCGACCGACCGACTCCAGCAACCGACTCCAGCGACCGACCGACTCCAGCGACCGACCGACTCCAGCGACTGACTCCTAGCGACCGACTCCAGCGACCGACCGACTCCAGCGACCGACTCCAGCGACCGACTCTAGCGACTGACTCTAGCGACCGACTCTAGCGACCGGCTCCGGCGACCGACCGACCGATTCCAGCAACCGACTCCAGCGACCGACCGACTCCAGCGACCGACTCCAGCGACCGACTCCGGCGACCGGCTCCGGCGACCGACTCCAGCGACCGACCGACCGACTCCAGCAACCGACTCCAGCGACCGACCGACTCCAGCGACCGACCGACTCCCGACTGACTCCTAGCGACCGCTCCAGCCGACCGACTCCAGCCGACTCTACGACCGACTCTAGCGACTGACTCCAGCGACCGACTCCAGCGACCGACTCCAGCGACCGACTCTAGCGACTGACTCTAGCGACTGACTCTAGCGACCGACTCTAGCGACCGGCTCCGGCGACCGACCGACCGATTCCAGCAACCGACTCCAGCGACCGACTCCAGCGACCGACTCTAGCGACCGCTCTAGCGACCGGCCGACACCAGCGACCGACTCCAGCGACCGACTCTAGCGACTGACTCTAGCGACTGACTCTAGCGACTGACTCTAGCGACCGACTCTAGCGACCGGCTCCGGCGACCGACCGACCGATTCCAGCAACCGACTCCAGCGACCGACCGACTCCAGCGACCGACTCCAGCGACCGACTCCGGCGACCGGCTACGGCTACCGACTCCAGCGACCGACTCCAGCGACCGACTCCAGCGACCGACTCTAGCGACCGACTCTAGCGACCGGCCGACACCAGCGACCGACTCCAGCGACCGACCGACCGACCGACTCCAGCGACCGACCGACTCCAGCGACTGACTCCAGCGACCGACTCCGGCGACCGGCTCCGGCGACCGACTCCGGCGACCGACTCCAGCGACCGACTCCAGCGACCGACTCTAGCGACCGACCGACTCTAGCGACCGACTCCAGCGACCGACTCCAGCGACCGACTCCAGCGACCGCTCCAGCGACCGACTCCAGCGACCGACTCCAGCGACCGACTCTAGCGACCGACTCCAGCGACCGACCGACTCCAGCGACCGACTCTAGCGACCGACTCTAGCGACTGACTCCAGCGACCGACTCTACGACTGACTCCAGCGACCGACTCCAGCGACCGACTCCAGCGACCGACTCCACGACCGACTCTAGCGACCGACTCTAGCGACCGACTCCAGCGACCGACCGACTCCAGACCGACCGACTCCACGACCGACCGACTCCAGCGACCGACTCCAGCGACCGACTCCAGCGACCGACTCTAGCGACCGACTCCGGCGACCGACTCCAGCGACCGACTCCGGCGACCGACTCCAGCGACCGACTCCAGCGACCGACTCCAGCGACCGACTCCAGCGACCGACTCCAGCGACCGACTCCAGCGACCGACTCTAGCGCCGACTCCGGCGACCGACTCCGGCGACTGACTCCGGCGACCGACTCTGGCGACCGACTCTAGCGACCGACTCTAGCGACCGACCGACTCTAGCGACCGACCGACTCCAGCGACCGACTATAGCGACTCGACCGACTCCAGCGACCGACCGACCGATTCCAGCAACCGACTCCAGCGACCGACCGACTCTGGCGACCGACCGACTCCAGCGACCAACTCTAGCGACCGGCCGACACCAGCGACCGACACCAGCGACCGACTCCAGCGACCGACCGACCGATTCCAGCAACCGACTCCAGCGACCGACCGACTCCAGCGACTGACTCCAGCGACTGACTCCGGCGACCGGCTCCGGCGACCGACTCCAGCGCGACCGACCGACCGCACCTCCAGCAACCGACTCCAGCGACCGACCGACTCCAGCGACTGACTCCAGCGACCGACTCTAGCGACCGACCGACTCCAGCGACCGACTCCGGCGACCGACTCTAGCGACTGACTCCAGCGACCGACTCCAGCGACCGACTCTGGCGACCGACTCTAGCGACTGACTCCAGCGACCGACTCCGGCGACCGGCTCCGGCGACCGACTCCAGCGACCGACCGACCGACTCCAGCAACCGACTCCAGCGACCGACCGACTCCAGCGACTGACTCCTAGCGACCGACTCCAGCGACCGACCGACTCCAGCGACCGACTCTAGCGACTCGACCGACTCCAGCGCCGACCGACCAGCGACCGACTCTAGCGACTGACTCCAGCGACCGACTCTAGCGACTGACTCCAGCGACCGACTCCGGCGACCGGCTCCGGCGACCGACTCCAGCGACCGACCGACCGACTCCACAACCGACTCCAGCGACCGACCGACTCCAGCGACTGACTCCTAGCGACCGACTCCAGCGACCGACCGACTCCAGCGACCGACTCTAGCGACTCGACCGACTCCAGCGACCGACCGACTCCAGCGACCGACTCTACGACCGACTCTAGCGACTGGCTCCAGCGACCGACTCCAGCGACCGACTCCAGCGACCGACTCTAGCGACTGACTCTAGCGACTGACTCTAGCGACCGACTCTAGCGACCGGCTCCGGCGACCGACCGACCGATTCCAGCAACCGACTCCAGCGACCGACTCTAGCGACCGACTCTGGCGACCGACTCTGGCGACCGACTCTGGCGACCGACTCTGGCGACCGACTCTAGCGACCGACTCCGGCGACCGACTCCGGCGACCGACTCTAGCGACCGACTCTAGCGACCGACACCAGCGACCGACTCCAGCGACCGACTCTAGCGACCGACTCTAGCGACTGACTCCGGCGACTGACTCCGGCGACCGACTCTGGCGACCGACTCTGGCGACCGACTCTAGCGACCGACTCCGGCGACCGACTCCGGCGACCGACTCTAGCGACCGACTCCAGCGACCGACCGACTCCAGCGACCGACTCTAGCGACTCGACCGACTCCAGCGACCGACCGACCGATTCCAGCAACCGACTCCAGCGACCGACCGACTCTGGCGACCGACCGACTCCAGCGACCAACTCTAGCGACCGGCCGACACCAGCGACCGACTCCAGCGACCGACCGACCGATTCCAGCAACCGACTCCAGCGACCGACCGACTCCAGCGACTGACTCCAGCGACTGACTCCGGCGACCGGCTCCGGCGACCGACTCCAGCGACCGACCGACCGACTCCAGCAACCGACTCCAGCGACCGACCGACTCCAGCGACCGACCGACCGACTCCAGCGACTGACTCCAGCGACCGACTCTAGCGACCGACCGACTCCAGCGACCGACTCTGGCGACCGACTCTAGCGACTGACTCCAGCGACCGACTCCAGCGACCGACTCTGGCGACCGACTCTAGCGACCGACTCTAGCGACCGACTCCAGCGACCGACTCCAGCGACCGACCTCTAGCGACTGACTCTAGCGACTGACTCTAGCGACCGACTCTAGCGACCGGCTCCGGCGACCGACTCTGGCGACCGACCGACTCCAGCGACCGACTCCAGCGACCGACTCTAGCGACTGACTCTAGCGACTGACTCTAGCGACTGACTCTAGCGACCGACTCTAGCGACCGGCTCCGGCGACCGACTCCAGCGACCAACTCTAGCGACCGGCGACACCAGCGACCGACTCCAGCGACCGACCGACCGATTCCAGCAACCGACTCCAGCGACCGACCGACTCCAGCGACTGACTCCAGCGACCGACTCCGGCGACCGCTCCGTCGACCGACTCCAGCGCCGACCGACCGACTCCAGCAACCGACTCCAGCGACCGACCGACTCCACGACTGACTCCAGCGACCGACTCCGGCGACCGCTACGGCTACCGACTCCAGCGACTGACTCCAGCGACCGACTCCAGCGACCGACTCTAGCGACCGCCGACACCAGCGACCGACTCCAGCGACGACCGACCGACTCCAGCGACCGACCGACTCCAGCGACCGACTCCACGACCTCTCCGCGACCGACTCCAGCGACCGACTCCAGCGACCGACTCTAGCGACCGACCGCTCCGACCGACTCTAGCGACGACTCCAGCGACCGACTCCGGCGACCGACTCCGGCGACCGCTCCGGCGACCGACTCCGGCGACCGACTCCGGCGACCGACTCCGGCGACCGACTCTAGCGACCGACTCCAGCGACCGACTCCAGCGACCGACTCCAGCGACCGACTCCAGCGACCGACTCTAGCGACCGACTCCAGCGACCGACTCCAGCGACCGACCGGCTCTGGCGACCGACTCCAGCGACCGACTCCAGCGACCGACTCTAGCGACCGACTCTAGCGACCGACTCCAGCGACCGACCGACTCCAGCTACCGACCGACTCTCGACCGACCGACTCCAGCGACCGACCGACTCCAGCGACCGACCGACTCCATCGACCGACTCTGGCGACCGACTCTGGCGACCGACTCCGGCGACCGACTCCGGCGACCGACTCCGGCGACCGACTCCGGCGACCGACTCCGGCGACCGACTCCGGCGACCGACTCTGGCGACCGACTCTAGCGATCGACTCCAGCGACTGACTCCAGCGACCGACTCTAGCGACCGACTCTAGCGACCGACTCTAGCGACCGGCTCCGGCGACCGACTCCAGCGACCAACTCTAGCGACCGGCCGACACCAGCGACCGACTCCAGCGACCGACCGACCGATTCCAGCAACCGACTCCAGCGACCGACCGACTCCAGCGACTGACTCCAGCGCCGACTCCGCGACCGCTCCGGCGACCGACTCCAGCGACCGACCGACCGACTCCAGCAACCGACTCCAGCGACCGACCGACTCCAGCGACTGACTCCAGCGACCGACTCCGGCGACCGGCTACGGCTACCGACTCCAGCGACTGACTCCAGCGACCGACTCCAGCGACCGACTCTAGCGACCGGCCGACACCAGCGACCGACTCCAGCGACCGACCGACCGACTCCAGCGACCGACCGACTCCAGCGACTGACTCCAGCGACCGACTCCGGCGACCGACTCCGGCGACCGACTCCAGCGACCGACTGACTCCAGCGACTGACTCCAGCGACCGACTCCGGCGACCGACTCCAGCGACCGACTCCAGCGACCGACTCCACGACCGACTCTAGCGACCGACCGACTCCAGCGACCGACTCTAGCGACCGACTCCAGCGACCGACTCCGGCGACCGACTCCGGCGACCGACTCCGGCGACCGACTCCGGCGACCGACTCCGGCGACCGCTCCGGCGACCGACTCTAGCGACCGACTCCAGCGACCGACTCCAGCGACCGACCCAGCGACCGACTCTAGCGACCGACTCCAGCGACCGACTCCAGCGCCGACCGCTCTGGCGACCGACTCCAGCGACCGACTCCAGCGACCGACTCTAGCGACCGACTCTAGCGACCGACTCCAGCGACCGACCGACTCCAGCGACCGACCGACTCCAGCGACCGACCGACTCCAGCGACCGACCGACTCCAGCGACCGACCGACTCCAGCGACCGACCGACTCCGGCGACCGACTCCGGCGACCGACTCCGGCGACCGACTCCGGCGACCGACTCCGGCGACCGACTCCGGCGACCGACTCCGGCGACCGACTCTGGCGACCGACTCTAGCGATCGACTCCAGCGACTGACTCCAGCGACCGACTCTAGCGACCGACTCCGGCGACCGGCTCTGGTGACCGACTCCGGCGACCGACTCTGGCGACCGACTCTAGCGATCGCTCCAGCGACTGACTCCCGCACCGACTCTAGCGACCGACTCTAGCGACCGACTCTAGCGACCGACTCCGGCGACCGACTCGCGACCGACTCCGGCGACCGACTCTAGCGATCGACTCCAGCGACTGACTCCAGCGACCGACTCTAGCGACCGACTCTAGCGACCGGTCGCTGGAGCCGGTCGCTGGAGCCGGTCGCTGGAGCGAACAGAATAAAACTCTTGAACAGAATAAAACAAATTCTTGAACAGAATAAAACCACAAATTTAAAGTTATTAAATGACTAAAACAAGAAAGACAGAACAGGCAATTTAATTTAAAGTGTAATTTACAATTTCTCAAGTATAAGAGAATTAAGATCTGATTTAAACTTCAGCTGATGAAATGATGTTTGAGTTGGTAAGTTCAGTTTATTTCTTTTTCAGTGATAGATTCAAGACTTGTTTGCATCTTCACATAAAATGGAAGAGTCTGTGTGATGTTTTTCATATAGTAAAATGTATGTAGGTGAATATTTATGCAATATCACATGAACACGAGTATAAACACGATTCTCAGGTTAGTCTGTTTGCTGCCATCAACTCAAACCCCTTTACTGACAGTCTTGAGTGCACAAACACAGACTGCTAGAGTGATCCAGTGTTATATCAGCTGTTATATGAGTTATAAAAGTTTGTTTCACATGTTTCCGTCAGTACAGAATTCCCACGCTTTAGATTGTCTCATAGTTTTGAGGTTTGGGTGGTTCAGAGATCACATCAGTGTTTGTGCCTGCTCAGTTTTTGTCTGCATTGTGGTTTCAGGATTAATCACACAGTGATTCTGGACGACCCGTTTGATGACCCTGCGGGCCTCCCGGTTCCTGACCGATCGCCTGAACCCACTAAAGAGCAGCTGGATGTGAGTGTCTTCATTCTCTGTCAAATACTGTGAGCTGGCAGAGTTATGCCAACCTAGAGGTGATGTTTGTAATAATTTCAATGATAAAATTAGCATGTAAGCTTCACAGGGTTTGATTTGATTTCTACAGTGCATGACACGCATGGTGACTGTGACGGTCCGGGTTTAGATTATTTTCACGTTTTGCGCATTTCTAAATATGGGTTACTGTTAGTCTACCTCCGTTCATGAATAATGATTACAGTTCACAGAAAGTTTTTATTTTGGGTACGAGTCACACTAAAAGAAGAGGGTCATGTGATTCAAACTAGCTTGTTGAAACAAGATTTTTCCCCCCAAAGTTTCAAAGATCAAAATGAAGAAAAATAGTTATTGAACTGCCTGAAACGAGTCAGCAGTTCCAGTTTTACTTCCTGCTCAAACCGACCTAGTTTTGTAACAGATTCACATAATGCGAGCCTCTGGTCTTCATTGGCTGCCCACGAACATGTGCTTTGACCCTCAATCACTGTAGTCGTGATCGAGACTTGAGAGTTGTGATCGTTTTCATGTCGAGAAGATGCTGTTTTCTGAAATTCAGATATGATAATGAGCGTTTGGTTTCTGACCAATCACAACAGACAGGGCCATCTGACCAATCAGAGCAGAGCAGCTCTCAGAAAGGAGAGACCGAATCCTTGATCGAACCGTTTCACTGATGCTTTTGTAGAAATGATGAAATTTTATAGATTTTTTATTAACCGTCAGGTTAGATGTTCACTTCAGTACCCTTTAAATGTAGTGACTTAATGCTTTTAAAAGTATGAATTATTATTGCAGTGTAAGTGTGTGTACTGTCTGTTCAATGCAGAATAAGCAGGTAATGTGTTTTGTTATTGATTCTAGATTGAATAATCGGTGTTTGTACATGTTTTAGAGCGGTCGGATTGGAGCAGATGAGGCCATAAACGATGACGAGGGAGACGCCGAGTTGCTGGATGAACTGATAAAGGAGAAGGAAGCAAAGACGAAAGCCATTCTACTGGAGATGGTAGATTTCATGACTTGCACATCTTTTACTGACACAGACGCTGTTCACCGCTTGAATGTCTGCTTCTTGTTGAAAGGTGGGCGATCTGCCAGACGCAGAGGTCAAACCTCCAGAGAACGTGCTGTTTGTGTGTAAACTCAATCCTGTGACCACAGATGAAGATCTAGAGATCATCTTCTCACGTTTCGGCCCCATTAAATGGTGAGATAATAGAACATTTTACTGCTGTGATAGTCTGACCCTCCTCGTTGTGGTTGAACATTGTGAGTGAAGTTTAGGGCTGGTGACCAAAAGATTACGAAGGGTTTCTTGTTTTTCTTATGAGTGATCCGTCATTAAAAATTTAACTCATTTCTATATATAATATAAAAAATAATATATAAAATAAATATAACCTTGGTCACACTTTAGTTTAGGGTCCAATTCTCACTAATATCTACGACTTTTGCCTCAATAAACTCCTAATTACTGCTTATTAATAGTTAGTAAGGTAGTTGTTAAGTTTAGGATTATGGGATGTAGAATATGATCATGCAGAATAGGGCATTAATATGTGCTTTATAAGTACTAATAAACAGCCAATATCCTAGTAATATGCGTGATGATAAACAACTAGTTCATAGTGAGAATTGGACCCTAAAATAAAGTGTTAACATAACATTTTTTTTTTTTACTATTTTTTTACTTTCCTACTCCCAGATTTGAAGTGTATAAACACAATAAAAGACATTTTTAGTGTTATTTTGACTATGCCATGTGTTTTTTATTTTGTTTTATCATATACTTCTTATGATATAATTATGTATTTTATTACATATTTATTTTGTTATATAATGTTCGAGAGCGAGAGCGGCGCTGAGGGTTCAGTCTCAACACTTCCTGCTGAAGCTGTTTTAGCAGTCGACAGTATTTATAGCGCACAGTATTTTCTGCATGTGTGGAATGCCCAGATGTGCATTATACAACCCAGCACACACTGTATCCCACAATGCAGTCTGCTTATCGTGACCTTCTGTTTCAAATATGACAGATGAACTGGATAATGATATCTGCCGTGTTTTCTTCTTGACTACATACAGGGTTCATTGTTTCACAAATATCTGTATAAAAGAATATGATTAATTGATATTATTGGTTAAACAAATGACAGTACTCAGCATTCATTAAACATGCAGTCATGTGACAACACAGCCCACTAATGTAACATACTGCTGTTTGAAGTGCTTATCTTTGCGCATTGTTTCACATAATTGTGTTATAGTAGGCAGGTCCAGTGTGCTAATGTTCAGTGTGTGTGTGTGTGTGTGTGTGTGTGTGTGTGTGTGCAGATGCTGTATGTTATCTGCTGGCTCTGATCTAACATGTTAATGTTCATTTGCAGTTGTGAGATCATCAGAGACTGGAAAACAGGAGAGTCTCTGTGCTATGCGTTCATCGAGTTTGAAAAGGTTTGTGAAGTTTCCACTGAAATTAAGTTAGATTAGATCAAGAACATGTACGCGCTCTACACAGACACAGCAGTGTCATGTGGATCTTGAAATGTTCAGTCTGTGTAGGCACTGATTATAATGCGCTCCCTTTGATTTTGTTGTAATTCATCATAATAATTGTCCTGACCAGATCCCCTCCATTGGCCCTTACCAATCATGGCCTCCTGCTTTTAAAACACATTGAGTTTCTCAGTGAGGTCATCAAAATGTGCATTCAGGGCGAGGCATTTTGGAATAATCGATGCATTTGTGTATCATTCGATCAGGAGGAGGACTGTGAAAAAGCCTACTTCAAAATGGACAACGTCCTGATAGATGACCGTCGCATTCATGTGGACTTCAGCCAGTCTGTGTCTAAGATAAAATGGAAAGGCAAAGGTGAGTCTGTCCCCATTTATTAAACGCATATCCTGTAAAGCAGGGGTTCCCAAACACATTCCTGGAGCCTCCCAGCACTGCACATTTGTCTGACACGCCCATTTCAGGTCTTGAAGTCTCGACTGATGATCTTAATCAGGTGTGTTTGATTAAGGAGACATGGAAAACGGAGCGTCAGATGAAACGCAATAAACGCTGTCATGTGATCTTGTGTTCGGATGCTGGTGTTTGGGAACACAATCGTGTGAGACGCTTCTGGAGGAATTAAACCGAATCATTCTGCTGACAGACTTTGACTCAGACGCATAAGATTTTTTTAATGCACATCATTTACTGTTGTTTATCTGCAGTGTTAAATGCTCAAGTTAGTAAATCAAAATTACATTCAAAACTATTATTAATACAACACAATTAAAGGAAGTATATGCAGTGGTTAGTATTTTTATTGTCAGTATGTTTGATTTATAGGTGGGAAGTACACCAAAGATGATTTTAAGGCCTATGAGAAGGACCAGGACAACAAATCCAAACTGGCTTTGAAAGACAAAGTCAAAAGCAAGCAGGAGTATCCTTCTGATGATCTCGCACTGGGACAGGTGTATCAAATGATTTTAAGATGTTGAACAATAGAAGTTAGTTCTTCTTAACTGTTTTCTAAAGCTCCCGTTACGAGCTTCTCTTAGATGAAGATGAGGATGACAGAAGGAAGGACGACAGAGAGAAACGAGACCGGAAACGACACTCGGACAACGAAAGGACCAAGGACAAAAAATCAAAGGTACGACGCTGTGGATTTGAATGGATGCGTGGTTCTCGACTGGTTTTCCTCTGTAATGTTTTCTCTTTTATAACACAGTCAGTCGTTCTATCAGCCCAAGAGCAGACAGAGGCAGGAGATACAGTGATGGTAAAAATGAGCAGATTTTATTCAATAATCTTTGTTGTGTCTTCCTCAATGATCAGTCTGTCTTCATCTGACCGGCACGAAATCAACGACAGTGTCATGTGACGCTGAAAACCTTGAGATGGAGACGATCTCGTATCTCCAGCAGCACACAAACATGAGATTAAACCGTAATAGGAAAAATTTTAAAAAAGCGAAACTTTTTAAATGTGTGTTAGATAAACGTTAATAGAATTCATTGCAAATTAATCTAAACAAATGATAAAAATCTAATTGATGCGGGTCTGCAGTATCTTAATTGAAATTACTTTGCAAAAATAATAAAGAAGCACATTGTTTTCACATTGTTTAAATGTGTTATAAATACTGTTCGTTTGCAGTGCTTTATTTATTGGTGTCATAATCCTTATAATTATAATTTATAAATGTATATCATTTTTGTATTGTTGCTGTTGCACAGAACTCGAGCTCAGCAGCACAAACCATGTTTAATGTGTTTATTTTAGTGGATCTTTAGAGAATGATGAGGGCATGTCATGCAAAAATACTTTAACAAATGAAGATGAGGAATATGTTTGTGTACATCTTGCAATTTATTAAATCTCTCAATTTAGTATGGTGAAATTGGTAGATGAAATCACATAACCTACTGTATAGTGGGTATTACATTTGAATTGAAAAATGACATTCTATATAGTATGAGTGTGTGTAGTACGAATAAAAATGGGACGCCTCATGGGACAGTAAAACATCCATCGTATGCACACTTCAGAATCTCGCCGGAAGAAGTAGGTCATCCAGGGACTTTTCACCTACTGTTTTATGAATACTATGGATTCAGATGTACTACTCTTGTCACATACTGTTTTTGACCACTATATAGTATGAAAGTAAGCATATTTGGATGGAGCATTAGTCTGGAGAGAAAGTTTGTTTTGTTTTTCTCCTGTTTTTTAGGATCGCGATGAGAGTCGGAGAGAAAAAGATAAAGGCAGACAGCGCTCGCGTTCAAGAGACCGAGAGAGACACAAGGAAAAGCAGAGAGACCGAGGCAGAGAGCGAGACGGTGATCACAAACGCCACAGACGAGATCGGAGCCGCAGTCGCAGCCCGAAGAGATCCAAGTACTACAGCTGAGCGTCAGCAGAGCTGCTTTCCTTCATGAGTACAGCTGAGTAACAAAACAAACCACATTATCAGGAGTCATTTCTGACATGTCAAGAAAAATCAGTCCAATTGTTTGTAAATTTTGAAGATTGCAAATTTATGGAATGTTAGTAAAGTCAAAGTTTGTGAAAATCTAAAATGTGTGTTGATGCAAATTTGTGGATTTCTGGAGCCGACAGCAGCCCTTTGTGTTCAGGAAGTTCATGAGTGTGTGCCTCAACACTGCCACACAAACGCTTTCCGTTCTCAACAAAAACTTCTGTTCCTTTCAAGTCAAAAGAAAAAATTATAAAAAATACACTGAAATGTCTCATCACACCCATTATTACGCCTCATTTCTCAGTTATTCCTGGTCATTAAAGGTGCAGTAAGTGATTTCTGTTGGTATTTGAAATCAAGCCAAACAAACACGCCCCTCCCTTCATTGCTCCGCCCCCAAAACGCAAGAGCGGATGTCTCTTCATCATAGCAGAAGCGAAGATGAAGGAACAAGAAGGAAGAACAAAAAATGAACATGTATTACACACGCGTACATAGTGTACATCGTGTCTGAAAGCCCCGATCGATTTTTTTATTGGTTATTTTGAATATATGGAGAATATTTCGTATTTTCCCGTGGGTGCTCCGGGGCTGGAAATATTCTCCATATATTCAAAATAACCAATAAAAATATCGATTGGAGCTTTCAGACACGATCTTCACCCTGTTTTATAGTTTAAGGCCGTTTCTATGGCGATATTTTAATGGCAAACTTCGAGAGCGCATCCAGGTGATGCACGAGCACAAGTGGCTCTGCTCTCGATCAGATTCATGCACACGCTCAAACTCAAACTCTCCTTGCATCAGATATCAGCGAGAGCACGACTCGTGACGACACTCGTGAAAAGAATGTGCTTTTGGTCGAAAGTGTCATCTTTCTGCACGGATATAATGCAAATGAAACATCCAGTTGACATTGATTTGAGTTAAATAAGAAGCGAACTAGCGCTGAAACGTGTTGTTTTTGAAATCGTGCTGAGGAACGTTGTCTTCAGATATGTGCATCAATCTATCGCTTGATTCTTCTTTCCAGGGAAATCACTAAATGCACACAAACATGTCCCTGCTCTTGATATAAAAACATTAATGAACTTCAAGAAAAATATGAGGGCAGATTCGAACCACTGATAATTAGAGCACGGCTGATTAACTAAAATACCACCACAAGACCATTAGGGAACACGGAAACTAAGAGCGGATTTATCTATAATGGTGCGTTCAAGTCATGTCGGAAAGATGGGCACCCACTGGCAGAAACATAAATCGGCGCATATGCACGAGCGTATACAAGTAAGAGTCTGTTGTTGGTTGTCAACAGCTCCCTCAAAACCAATGATGCGTACGGAGCAGGAAGGACCTCGGCTTGTTTCAGGCCGAACTGCTGATCGGTCCAATCCACATTCAACATTTCTCAGAAATCACTTACTAAACCTTTAAATAGAGACAAGTCTGAGTAGTTGTGGTTAGCTTGGGCTGTCGCACAATCAAATCATTACAAATGGACTCATTTCTTGACAGGACGTTTCGACAGAAATATTTCAGCAGTTATAACTGAACTTCCTGCCAATTTTACAAATCCTTCTGTGGCTCAGCTCATGAATATTAACTGTAGAGCAGGGGTCGTGACCTATGGCACGCGTGCCAACATTCATGCGGAGGGAAGATCACCGGCACATGACAACAGCTGAAGAGGTTTATTTTAATTGAAATAGTCCCTTGAACTTCCATAAGGACATACATTTTGAGGTAATCATTTGTCAATCAGCCTGTTTTGAGTCAGGAGCTTTATTGTAGATTATTGCAACTGAAGACAATAAAACGTAAGGAACATGCTCACTTTTCGTCTCTGTGGGAAAGTAGGTGATCAACCTATTGAAGCCCTACCAATACCCGAATTGATTTTCAATTGTGCCGTAATGCTCAAAAATACCCAACACTTTTATTACTGGCTACTGTAAATTCTAATCCTATTTTGGTTATAAAAAGCTGTTGAATGGCTGCTATAAGCAAAAATAAATGCATTGTTTGTGAATAGTATTGTGGGTGATAAATATGCTGATTTTTAGTTAGTCTGAACAGATTACCTGACACCACACTATGATTATAAAATAAGTTCTTTGAAAGAAAAAAAAAAAAAAAAAAAAAAAAAAAAACTTTAAAAATGTATATCAGAAATGTATTTTGTAATAAAATGTCTATAAATTTGAGTAATGTACCATAAAATGTTTTTATAGCCCAGCATCATATTGATATTATACAGCAGTGCAAAACATCATTTATCAGAGAATTCTTTTGCTAAAATTTGATGTAAAAGTCACAAGTACACAGTTAATAGTTATTAACTTTTATTGAAAGCATCAAGCTCTTAGTACAGATATATTTAGCACATCTTGACCAACCAAGGAAATAGCAAGAGAATTGGAACAGCAAAGTTTCCTCTTCCCAACTTCCTGTGAAATTCCCGCTACAGAACCCCTTCTAGTTTCCTCACCAACCTACACAAGCTGGGAGGAACTAGCAGAAAGATGAAAAAGGTCCAAATCATTTGAAAAGTTCACTCCCCACCTCAGAATAGGGCCAGAAAAAAGAAAAGGTAAAGTATATATATATATACTTGGTCCGTAACATCAATGTATAATGTGTATATGTATAAATCCCACGTATAAAGGCCAGAAAAAAGTTTGAAATTACCAACCCTTCACCGAAAAAAAGTGGCAGGCGTGATATGCGATCATGCTCATGTTAGTTCTCCCAGCAGTGGTCCGTGTGACACCTGTTGTGTCCGTCACACTGAACTGCTTCAGTGTTTCTCTGAAAACGACTGTAAACATCAGCTCATCTCGACCGGTCCGAGCAGAGCTGCAGTTAGAGACATTCATTACTGGAGTGGCGTTCTGAAGGGTTTCTCTCAGAAGCAGGAAGGTGTTTCACAAACCAGTCTGTCAGGAGTCATAACAGAAACATCATCCTCCAAAATAAACACCACACCTGCTGCTCATCACGCTCAGGACCAATAAACCAGGAACATGTCGACGTTACACAGGGCTGAAGCAGAGACACTGCACAGTAAACATCCTGCTACACGCTAGTCACATGCAAGAAAAAAACCTTTCCCTCGGCGCACAAAGAGGGCGTGATCTGGAGAGGTGGACAAACCTACTGCAAAAAAAATTATAAAACTGCAGTTTATGCAGCGTGGGGTGTGGAATGATCCGGGCCGACCCTGACATGCTCAGATCAGTGCGCGTCTATTGTGTGCTTACCAGCTTCTGTAGAGAAAAAGAGAGAGAACTCATTTTGTTTAGAAAAAGGAAAATGCTTTGCTGTGCGATCGGCACACGAAAGCAAAGTGTCTGTCCAACTGTTTCAATTCAAAAGCAGGCTGGACAGTCCCAGGGTCCTTCACAATGACAGCAGAGAACGTGGTTTCTTCTACACCGGCTGCATGTTCAGAAAAATCCATCCTGGCTTCTTTCACGTGACACATTGTGACCTTTCAACTAACCAGTGTTCTTTATTTTTAGACTTAATACATTCACGATAAGGCCTTTTTTCTTTTTTCGAGGAAAGGAAGACGACAGTTGACTTTCACCATTATAGTTATATATTGCAGATTATACGTTGACAATTAAGGCAACCATTAAGTAACTCAACTTTTGAAACATTCACTTCTCTAGTACTCCGAATAAAGACGACACCTGGAAAGCTGAAGAAAAAAAATCACAGTATTTTTGTTTCTTCAAACAGAAATAGAAATATTAGCAACCTGTACAAAGCTGCTCAGCTTATTGAGCATCTAACGGTCATTGCATTTTCACTAACCAACGTTAGATGTGTTAAACTACAACAGTCTGTCGACACTGAAGGTGACGGTTAAGTTACTCAACTTTCACAACATTCACTTCTCTACTACACTGAATACGGACGACTGCAAAGTTGAAGAAAACAAGATGAACAAGGAATATTTTACCTGTTTTTTAGGATATCTTCACAGAAACTTTAGCTAGCTACACACAGTGATTTGTGACTTAAATAACCAACGTCACGTATTAAACTGAAGTCGAGGGAAATGTACATTAAACCCCAAAAAATACCTTTTTGCAAACCGATGAACTCGTGTTTTGGTGAAAGCTGTTTCTTTTGGGTTGGTCGGTAGACGAGACGGATCTGAGCATGTCAGGGTCCTTGCCTAGTGAGGGCGGAAACCCTGTCTGTGGGGGATGCGAGGGGACGCTTGCAGGAAGGGAAGGGAGCGTTGCATGTATTGGGATGGTGTGACATGCCTCACACACACCACCAAGTTCAAGAACTCTACATGCACTTCAAGATCACAGCAAGAGTGGGCTAGAATATCTACAGAGACGTGAGAAGAGCTTTCATGCACAATATCTACGTCATAGGTACAAGAATGCATAAATGTTAAACTCAGGGAAGATCTACAGCCAGAAGACTGCACACACGAACACCGCCTCTCTCCTACGAGACGCCGCCAGCCGCCAGATTTCTTTTTACGCTTCTTCATTTCAGAGGTTCAGCTCTGCTTCTGCTGGCGGCTCTTGGCGTAACTGGTGAAGACGAAGTTGTAGTCGTTGAAGTGGGCCAGCTGGCGGTCCAGGCGGCGGTAGCCCTCGAGTTTCTGAGCCGAAGAGAAAACGCTGCGACATTTGGAGCTCTGATGGGAATGAGATGAGAAGGCCAAAATGAGAACTAACAATGCTCAGGCACTTACGCTAATACATTCACAAGCATTGTGGAAAAAAGTCACTGTGTTGATTAACAGTGCACCTGGTTGACGAACAGCGTTGTCACAAATTTCCCTGGATTGAAGACTTCCACAACCTTGCGGATAAGCTCATCATAGGATGTCTGGGAGAGGTTGGTTTCAAAGCTGACATAAGAGAACTCTGGTTCAGGGGTGATGTGAATCGTCCAGTAAGTTCCCTAGAAAGAGAACCGGTCTTAATCACAAGTTTAGATAACGTTTCTCAAAGAAACAGCCTTAAATGTGTTGCTTACATCCGTCTTCATTCCATTCATGGAGTATCCACAAGGGTTGAACATTGTGGCATCAATCACTGAACCTGGAATCAGGTCACGAATTCCACTCATCTGTGAAGACAAAGACAACATTCAAGCAAGGCTGCGCCGTAAAACCATAATTATCGCAGTATAATTTTCCTCAATACAATTATAACAAAAGTTTGTTATGATGTTTATGTGCCGAAAACAGAACGCAACAGCGCTGCTCGTTTGAACCGTGTCACACGGACCATTCATCCGCTTGGCTCAAAGTCCAAAAAGACTGAAAAAGGATTTTACTTAAGTTAACTCATGCATATTTTAATCATTATAAATATTTTGAATATTCTACCTCAGATCTGTGAGACGTTAACCTGTTCGGCAAGTGTTTGTCATGCTCTGTAGTTTAAAACAGTCTGGTTTCTGCACCTTTCACCCTGGAGCAAAAATCTGCCTTTAAACTCGAAAGACTTGACATTTATTGTGGTAATTATTGATAGACGGATAATTACAAATTATAATCTTATTATTTTTTGCCATATCGCCCAGCTCTTCATTAAAGTCACATTTACACGGTACTTCACAGACGTATTTCCAGGGTCTTTGTTTCAACATGACGTGCTTTTTGAAACGTTCAAAGCGTGTGCTGACTTCACTAACGGACCAATTAAAGAACAGAAATGACACTGCAGAGCAGACGTGTTGAAGGTGAACCGTACACGAGTGACATCATTAGCAGAAACACCGTCTTTCATGTAGAACTGGTCCATCACAGCTGGGTCAAGGTCACTCATCAGAACTTCTAGTGTCTGGTCCGCCTGCTTGTTCTCCCAGTATTCCGGCAGCTCCAGCGTAAACAAATACCTTCAGGACACAGACGACCGGAAAACCATGAAAATCTCAATTGTTTTGTTTTAGGAAAAGTCAAATGCTAAAATGCTAGTCAAAGTCCAAAATGGGAACAGCTGTATTTACCTAATAATTTATGAAACAATTCTCTAACGTGCTAAAATCTGGTCTCGCAGTGAGAGATAAATTCATAATGCAACATTTAACCGTTCCTCATAATGGTTTATCTGCAGTGAGACAGGATTGTGGGAAGGTTAGATGATGTAAACCTCACCAGCAGTCTGAGTTCAGACGTCCCATACAGTAGGCTGCTCCATCTGTGCATCAACAGAGAGTAAATGAATAAATTAAGACACCTTTATTATTCAGTCTGACACAATACTTACTTAGTACAATTTCATACACAATTTGCTGTGTCTCATTTTCATGGGTGTGAAACCGTACTTGGAAAAATCTGGCTGAGGAACTCGACTTCCTCCTGGAAGTTGCGGTGAGGGAACTCTTGATGGGTGGGCTTCATAAAGTTTTTACGAGAATAGAAGAAATTCTGAAGAGGAAAAAGAAAAAGATGATCAAGTCAAAGATATACACTGAGATATACTTGCAGAACATGGTGATGGAAAAAATATGACAGGAAGAAAAATTATGGTTCAATGTTTCATCCCATCATCATGTCCCTTTAGCGGCTCTGTACATACTGAACACTACCAATGATTAATCTTTATGAATTTGACATCACATCTAAATTGACTCTCTTCACGGAGACTGTAAAATCTCACACAAACTCATAAACCTGATGTTGCGGATGAACTTCTTATGAATGTTATCGTCTCGCATTACTGCGGTTGGAGATAACGTGCAATAAATTCCCTTCCCTTAACATAAACCTGAGTGTGTGTGTGTGTGTGTGTGTGTGTGTGTGTGTGTGTGTGTGTGTGTGGTACCTCGATGGCATCAAAGCCGCAGTACTCGCGAGCCAGTTCCAGCAGTGGCACCAGTGCCTGCAGTAAGAGGGTGGTTCCGCATGTCTTCAAAATGAAACGTCTCTTGGAGACAAACATGCTACTCTCACTGACAGAGAGAGAGAGAGGACTGGGTTATGATCATATTTTGTAGCCAGTATAAAAAGAATAAACATTGTGATTATATTGCTGTCTATGGACGAGTCATAAACCTCTCGGATTTCATCAAAAATATCTTAATGTGTGTTCTGAAGATGAACGAAGGTCTTACGGGTGTGGAACGACATGAGGGCGAGTAATTAATGACAGAAACTTCATTTTTGGGTGAACTAACCCTTTAACTTTTTTTAGCCATTTCAGCCGAAATACATAAATGCCAATATCTAAAAAGTAATTATTTCAGACAGCTATGAATAGTTTTGATCCGAATTCCCCCTTTGACCCTTCGTCTTTGTCTCTCAGACCTAATAAATGGCTTAGTGTCATCATTCAGCCCATGACTGCAAGTGTCTCAGATGCCATTCGTTCTAGTCTTATCAGCGTTTGAGTATCTGAGCTGAAACGCTACTGTGCGCTTATCAGCTGAGACTATAAGGTCAGTGTGCAAGCGTTACAATAACAACGTATCAGCATCGTGATATAAACATTCAGAGACACCAAGGCTTTAAGCTCAGTGTCTGTCAGCATTCATTCAACACTTGTACTTAAAGATAGCATGTCTTTAAAGACTATATAAAATGACATTTGCAACATATTTAACCTCTGTAACTTGATGCATTTCTTAACTGAACAATATTCACACAACAAAGCGTGTCTTTAGCATCTTTATATCAGTTTGGGCAGTAATGTCAGTACAAATAACCAGTTAAAGACACTAGTTTTATTATATTCCTCTGTGGGGAGAAATCTTAATTTCATGTTGATTTTAAGGCATTGCTCAGTGAAAGGAGGAGATGAAGCTTTGAAGAGGACTGAAGGATTAGTGCGTCATTACAGTCCAGTCACCTGACCTCAGGACAGACAGACGGACGGACAGACATGTCAAAAGCTCACCTGAGTATATAAGCTTCCTGCTTGTCAGTCTTTGTCACACTTATAATCAAACAATGCACATTCTCCAGAAGTTTGTCCCACTCAAATCTGAAAATGTAGACAGAAAGAGAAAAATTAAGACCTCATTTATTATTATTATTAGTAAACATTATTCTATTATTTTCTACATTAATCTGAGTAGGTAGGCTACTTTCTATACGTGTATTGTATTATATTTATATTTTTATATACTTATATTTCACTTTCCAAACATTGCAACAAGCCAAAGTAAGACTTTTTGACATTTTGTAGAAATAAATAAACTGATTAAGTATGTAGCTCATTTAAGGATACAGCACAAATGGTGCAGGATGGGCGTCTGAACGCAGATTGGGTGGGTGTTACAGTGCGTCTCTGAGGTCATGTGCTCTGCGGCACATACGCAGCTGCTGGTTTGCTGAACTCGTGTGGAGATCTCAAATTGCACATTTGGCTCAAGCTCAGGTGGCCATTTGTTGTAAGGGGGTGGCATTCAAGAAGATAGTGAATAAAACCAGGGTTTATTTTGCAATAACCATCATATTTTTACATGATTTCACCTATAACACAGCTATTACTTCAAGCAGTTATAATGTTGGTGTCACACAAACATTCGACCACAGAAAGTCGATCACAGGCGTCACATTTCAGGAGCACAAGCAGAAAATTTAGGGGCACACCTTAAATCGACCTGCAATGCAATTATTCACATTTGAAGCACTTAAAGTCATTCGACTATTTCTGCCACAATACCATGGTTACAGTTAGCGTTACTACATTAAATCCATGGTGAATGTTGGTGATTTGTGGACTGAAAAGCTCAATCTGAATGTTTCCCAGTAGATCTCTCAGCGATGTTATTAATTTCAGCGCTGTGTCACGTGATCGAGTTCGGCCCGCGAGTAAACCCGTTCTGAGTTTGCGCGGCACGGTCTGTTAATGCGAGCGGTCTGCGCTGAGCAGCTCAAACGAGTGGTTCGGTTTCGTTTGATGTTTCTCATGTGCAACAGAAATGGCAGCCCTTATCAGTTGGACCATGTGATGGTGGCACCAGTGCCAAACTTTACTCGCACCAGCAGGAAAAAGGTTGCAAAATGCGAACATTTGGTCTCAGTCTGGAGCCCTGAATCGACCAATCACATTCAAGAATTCCAGAGACATGTATTTCCCCCCACTCACACCCACTGATCTCTGTTGAGTCACATGGGTGACACACCTATGGAATATATTTTGTTACTGTATTCTCAAATAAATAAAGATATGCATGATATCATAATAAAGAGAGATGTGTGACATGTAAAGGCCGAGACACACCAAGCCAATGCCGCAGAACTAGCGGCGATGAAAACGGACTGTGTTGTTGCTTCTCGCCGGCTGCGTCTCGCGCTTGAACACGCCAGAAGGACTACAGGCGACTGTCAACTAGCATTTGTGTGTAAGTGAATATCTGTCTATATCTGCAGGTATCAATAGTCTGTATTCGTCATTTAAAAAGAGAAACTGAAACCAGGACTGCAGATATAAGCAGCGCTTGCTTACCATATTCAATATCAATCATGACGATCACTTCACTCCAGGCGGCTCAAGTTATGAGAATATTCCCACACTGCAATGCTCAGGTAAGATGATGTAAGATTAGAAATGCTTCTGTCTGTGCAGCCTTCATTTCTTTGCTCGCTTTCATCACTTTCTCTTTTATTCTCGTGCACTGAACAGCCAATCAGAGTTCTCTCACCATGTGACCGATGCAGTCGGACGCCGATTCAGCTCAATCGGCTAAAATACCCCCTGATGACGTCTACATAGTGCCTGTGGTGTCAGCGCATTAATTACAGTCGTCACACGCCAGACAAGGTCAAACTGATTCCAGAAAACACCAAAGTGGTAACGTGACTCGCTAGTAACACGCAGATTAGGTTTCTTCTCCATAAACCATCAACATAATTACATAATTACAAAACTACAGGTGGTTTGTTGTTAAAATTATAAAAGGTACACATTAAAGCTGCACGATTAATCATTAAAAGAATGCGATCTCAATTCAAACACCCACATGATCTCATTCCTAAATCGTGTCTATTAAACCTTTGACAAATCACACACATCTGCGCTGCCGCCGACTTAGAGAAAGCTTAGTGAAGCTCTAGAAACAAACAATCTCGTCAACCACACACTCATTATTTCTATGTTACAAATATTCAAATTATAACTAAAAGTACTGGGATAAAAGTTTATAGTTCGGATATAAACACTGATGTCTACAGTAGTGATCAAAATAGAGCAAGTCACCTTTTGAAAGTAACTTGGCACTTTAAATAAAGATTGTATCGTTACACCAGTAGGTGGAGACAAGTGACTGTTAAAAATGTAATCATCACTGAATTATTCATGCAAGAGATTCGTTCAAAAACACCGATTCATCCAGTAATGAATCAAGTGAAGTCTTTATGAGTGAGTCGTTGAATCATTCACTCAAACCAATTTTTTAAAAAAGAATTCATTGGAATTAAACATTTTAAACAGACTTGCAGCAATTAATATTTTGTCAGAAGCTCTAGTAAATGACATGCATTTTGTTTGGTTTGTCTGTTCAGAATCGCAGGAGAATCGTGCAGCTCTAGCACACGTTAAAAGCGTCCTGGAACTCTTTCAATCTCAAAATATGAAACTCCGTCATTAAAACATTGCATTTTTAAAATGATCATTTAAACTGTGAAAAAACTATTTCAATATTAATGTAACTAATGTATAATATATTGAGTGTACTTGCTGATATGAAATATGAGCCGTGATGGCAATTAAAACATTGATTTATTTTCGCTGCAATTGTCAAAATAAACAATAACTGAAAGTATTATTAGATTGTGTGTGTAGAACATGTAATGAAGCGCTTCTCCTCCTGACTCATTTAAACACAAGCTGTGCTCAGACTCTAATGATCCTCTTTCTAGTGTCTCAGAGACCGTTAATGCTTTCCCGGAAGTAAACTAATACCCTCATCACTCATTCTGACAGAAACCACAGAGATCAGCTTTCAGGGCTTCAGAGAAACTGGAGGATGCCGTGATGTGCTCATTCATGTCTTACACTCACTGCATGAGCCGTTTCATTAATGTTATTGACACGTGAAGCACTGAACCTTACAAATATTCCAAAGTATAAATATAAAATACACTGTGAGAGAGAGAAAACATGGTAAACTCTTGTTTTTGGAAACTTCTTCCATTATGTTATTTTACAACCCTTTTTTGGTAGAATCACTGTACGTTTTTGCTGTAATTATGATTCATGTTATCACTACTTAACTTTTTCTTTTTTTTTGTAGTAATAGACCAATAAATCTACCAATACTTTGAGAATATCAATATTGACCAATAATCATGTTCATTAACAGACAATCTGTTTATCCAGTCTTATCCAGCAATTTTATGCATCTCATTTGTAATAAAACACTGTTATTCAGGCCCGTCCACACCAACACACGTGTTTATCTGCTGTACTGCAGTGTTTGATTGAACATGTTGTTGTTGTTTCGTGTCTGCATTAATTCTGCAGTTCACAGCCACTGACGCGCGCGCAGCTGCGCACAAAGAAATCACCAATGAGCGAGCGGAACCCTCGGCCAATCGCTGTGCGGGGGCGGGGCTTACGACGTGTGACGCAGACGCGTGACTTTCACATGCAGGCTGCGGATCACCCGCCATGACAGTTCCCAAAAATAGAGTCAGTGACATACGCATGTTCACATCTCTGCGATTAAAGTGCTGCAGAGGAACACGCGCTAAAAGCACCTGTGGAAACGAACATTACATCCCATACACGTTACATCTGGCGGTGGAGAAAAGAAGCCAAATCCGCGCAGAATCCATTCATTAGTGCAGATAATATGATGCGTTTCTATGGCGCCATGTCAGCTAACGTTAGCTGTAGCTACAGGCTAATCTATTGATCAACATTCAGTCACTGAAGCGAATCGATAACTGAAGCAGAGCTGATCAAACACAGCGAACATCAATCTGATCGAGAGATGGTGAAGGATAGCAGGAGATGTTGCTGCAGGAGCTCTGGAGCTCATGACAGCTCAATGAATGGCTAAAGGGGGATGGTGTCAAAAACGGCTAAAACTGCTGATCGCGCCGCGGTGACAGAGTCACGCGTCAATCATCCTGCAGAACCATTACTGTGACTGTCGCGTTTTACGCGTTTTTTAACAGCAGGGAATCAGATCAGTTAGATCCAGCCTGACTGAACTATCGTTAGGACTCACTCACCTGGGGATAGCGCGCAAATCCCCGGCTCCTTTGGCTTCGTCTTGTCGGGAGAACCACACCTCCAAGAGCTTCTCGGTCCCCTCGAAGAAGTGTGCACTGCTCTCTTCCATCGTGAGACAAACAGACTCCAACAACAGAAATTAAAGCGTCGGATGGAATCCCAATTAATTAGTCCTTTATTGGTAACGTTAGTTATAACTTATTAGCTTAGTTACAGTCCTTGAGCAGTCCAGATGTAGTTGCCGTGTTTTTTACCGTCTTCCCTTTTGCAGAGAATACCGTGGGCGAGTGCTAGCTAATATCGCCGGCCATACTGTGTAAGCGCAGAGAAGCAGCTGCGCGGGGCTTTTATTACCTGCTCGACAACGTCATCGTCACTGTGGCCAATCACGGCCGAGAGGCAGCCCCCTTGTCAGCAGCGATTGGCTGTAACTGTTGTCAGTCAGATTAGAGGTTGCGTAAAGGTACAAGAGTGTCGCACATGCCCTTGTATAGACGAATTAACGTTTGCTTTGCTATAACGCTGCGCGTAAACAAGTAACTGGTGTTCGTTTATTCACTAGTCTATTGAAGAAAAATTGTGTATTTTACACATTTTATATATTATGTGTCACTATTTTGAACGTTTTGAGTTATTAATGTACTCATTGTAGCTAATGCAGAGACTGTACATACCAACAACCAGAAAAAATGTGCATTTTTGAAAGGGAACGGAACGGCGTCCACATCGCGGTTTGCGCGTTGTAGTTTTACACGCGTCCTGTTTTCGTTAACTCCAACCGGCGGATTGATCTGAGAGCACTACAGTTCCCAGAAGGCCATCCGCAACAATAAAATACGTCACCGAGCACGTGACCGTTAAGTGGAGCCGACCAAAATCCCAAACAAGGAAATGGTGGGGTAATAAAACGATCGGATCATTTAATTAATGCATGTAATAATTAATATTTTATTTTATTGTAAATTAAGAAATATTTATGGGTTAAAATGGACTACGACTTCAAAACGAAGCTCGCCGCCGAGAGGGAGAGAGTGGAAGATCTGTTTGAATATGAAGGTTGTAAAGTGGGTCGCGGCACATACGGGCATGTTTATAAAGCGAAGCGTAAAGACGGGTAAGACACGCGATTGATTGACGCGCTTCTGCTGTCACTGATGTTGAATTAATCTCGACCGTGTGTGATTGTTTTTGTTTTCATGGACGCGCTTCAGCGGTCCACCCCCAAACCAGCGTGATGTTCACTGTTTGTGCAGGAGTTCACGTGCTTATATATCCCTCCATGCAGCAGTTCATGTGTTCATGAGTGCAGGAGTTTCTCTGCTTCGATGTTCAGCAGTTCATGTGTTCAGAAATCCAGCAGGAGTTCAGATGCTCAGTGCGCGCGCGGTTCTCCTGGTTTGTGCAGAAGTCCACATTCTCCTGAAGCAGGAGTTCATTAATGCATGTTTGTGTGTGCAGAAGTTTATACAGCATGTGCATGTGTGTAGGAGCTCAAATGTTCATCAGTGTGAGTGTTCATTCATGCATCAGTTGTGCAGGAGTCACTAGATGAACCAGAACCAGAGATTACACCAGTTAAATGGTGTCATGGTGCCGTATGTGCAGATACTCTAGTGACAGCGCGGGTCTGTTAGGAAGACACTGCAGTTGATCTGAATATGTGATATGAATCAACCCTAATGTGAGATTAATAACTGATATACTAGATTATTTGCTAGTCGTACTCCTAGCAAAACAGAAAAAAGTGGCTGACTGCACACTGAATCCAAAAAGACTAGAAAAATACAAAATTTATTATATAAATTGCATGGTGCAATAAAGTGCAAGTGAATTAAAAACAGGAGCAGACGTTTCCGCAGATTGCTATCCTCAGTGCTCAAAACGCAACAAACAGTCACCCTCTTTCTAGAAAGACAAGCAATTCAGGCAATTTTTTTGATCTAGTCATACAGCTAATGTGTTCACACTACTCGCCTTCGTTCACTACGGTCAGGACGAGGCCTTTGACATCTTGAACCCCTGATGTGTCTGTGCAGGAGTTTCTGTCTGTCATGCTGGAGCTGCTGTTCAATCTTGATTTGAGATCTAGAAAGTTTAAATTGAAATGCTGCTTCAATTTTATTAAAATGGTAACCACACACAGAGGAATATTAAAGGGTTAGTTCACCCAAAAATGAATGTCTGTCATTAATTCCTCTCCCTCATGTCGTTCCACACCCGTAAGACCTTCGTTCATCTTCAGAACACAAATTAAGATATTTTTGATGAAATCCGAGAGGTTTATGACTCGATATCTATAATCAACACTTTCAAGGTCCAGAAAGGCACTAAAGACATCGTTAAAACAGTCATGTGACTGCAGTGGTTCGACCTTAATGTTATGAAGATACGAGAATACTTTTTGTGTGCAAAAACAAAACAAAAATAACCACTTTATTCAACAATCTCTTCTCTTCTGTGTCATTCTCATACGTTGTTTATGTCCAGCGCTTCCAGGTTCATCGTCAGAACGCCGACTCATTATTGGCCGGCTCCTGCGTCAGAATCACATGTGTGTGTCGTGCTGATCACGTGACCAGCTTTGGCCAATACTGAGCCGGCGTTCAGACGTATCAGAATATCATATTAATAATTGCTGGACGACAGCACACTGAAACACTGCAACTAAACCCAAAAAATTCACAATGTTTTATTCCAGTAGTTTTCTCTTTATAATGTATGACAGTCCCAGTAATAGTTATTAATGTCGTGCGCGCTGAAGCTTCACTGCCGCTTCAATCATTGTTGGAAACTTTTGGGATAATGTAAGTACACAAGTCAACAAAATATTTAACATCGTTCTAGTGATTTTTGGACTTGTTACCTTTAACCAACACAATGCAATGACCAGCTAAAGAAGTAAACCCTTTTACTTTTGCTTGGTACCTGGGAAAATAACCTTTGTGTTTAGTTTTGTCTAGAGCATTTGGGTAAAAAAAAAAAAAAAAGAAGCTTGTTACGATTTATTTATCTTTGCCATGCTTTCATACCAAAGTGACTGAAATGCACGTCTCACAGACATGGGTCGCATGAAGGGTTTTTGTGATAACTGTGAGCTAGATTTGGGAATGTTGAAGAGGTGTGTCTGTGAATGTGGATGATGGTGAGTCACACGTTCTGCTGGTTAGTTTGAATCGCCTGAAGAAGAGATTGTTGAATAAAGTGGTTATTTTTGTTTTGTTTTTGCACACAAAAAGTATTCTCGTCTCTTCATAACATTAAGGTTGAACCACTGCAGTCACATGACTGTTTTAACGATGTCTTTAGTGCCTTTCTGGACCTTGAAAGTGTTGATTATATATATAGAGTCATAAACCTCTCGGATTTCATCAAAAATATCTTAATTTGTGTTCTGAAGATGAATGAAGGTCTTACAGGTGTGGGACGGCATGAGGGAGAGTAATTGATGACAGAAATTCATTTTTTAATGTATTAATCAGTTTATCTTCAGGACTTGTTAGCAGGTCAGTGTTTGTTTATCTACTGATGCTCATTTGACTGAATGGCTTTATTTTCCATATATACTCCATACTATATACAGTGTCTTTGATGTTTCTCAGTTTGCACAGATATATAGCGCTTTTAGAGATGGGAATTTTTTCAAAATATTGTATTAGAATATTTGGGCTTGTAAAAAATGAATATTCGAATATTCCACTATTTGTGCACACCCCTGCTTTATATAATACAGATCGATTCGAAGCAGCTTTACGTGATGAACAGAAAATCACAGAATCAATTCAGTTCTACTGTAAGGCAATAGTGTCATCGCTTCAGTTCAGTGTTGATTCGGTTCAGTTCAATAACTGTAAATGAGTTCAGATCGGCTGTACAGAAGTCAGTAGTGTCGTTATTCACTTTGGGTCCGTTCAGTTTAATTCAAGCGAGTCAGAAGTTACTCCGCACTCAACATACACGATAGACTTAATTCCTCTTCACCACAAAACAACACAAACTCTTAAATGTCAAGCATACCTTCACTCAAAAACACATGACATCACCTGATCTGGCCCTGTGCAAGGCATGCTGGGGACTGAACGGCCATCCACTGCCCAGTTTCAGTTAATTCATGAAGTCCCATCACAAATTAAGTAAACTTCAACTTTACATATTTAAGCAGATGAATGAATTTAAGCTGTGGAAAAAATTGTGTTGCTTGTTTTAGTTCATTTTAATGAAATGAATTGAAGTTTAGCCGCTGTGGCAGAAGACCTGTCTCTTAATTTGTTAATCCTTCGCTAACTTTGAGAAGAAGTTCAGCTGGGACCCGCTCCGGGATTAGTATGGAGCTGACAAAACCAAACCCATCCGATCAGATCAGGCTTTGCTGGCATCATGACACTAATAATCATCAACTTTCTCTGTCAGCTTTGATTCACTGGAGCGCATGAACGTGGAAGTGACATCAGCAGCAAACAGCCAATCACATGCCTTGAGAAACTGATTCACTCTTCTGCCGAAGATTAAGAGAAAATATGACATTTAGAAATATGTTACATATCTGTATATATTTATATTAATTTAAACGAATTGTGTGATAATTTTTAAACTAAAATGTGATGGATTAAAGGTAAAATAATTCTATAATAATATAGAAATCATACAAAATAAATATAAATAATCATTGTGTAAAGCCAGATGATTTTGTCCTCACAAATGTATGAGGAAGTGACCTTTAATTTGGAGCAAGAGAAGTTTTGAGATTTTTTAGTTTGACATTTTATGTATTGCAGTGACAGGCTTTAGGTGTAGACATATATAATTGTGTTTATGAACTGATATTTTCTGTGACTTTTGCTGTGAACAATCAATGTATTGAGATGAATTACAGTAATTAAACTGTATTGCGAATTGCACATAGCTTGCTTATTATTTAACACATCATGTATTTATTGTAAATTAACTTTAATGATATTAGCTGATGTGTTAATACTTGATAATGGCTACTTTGCTAGTACTTGATTAGTAGCTACTTTTAATGCCATATAATTTAAATATATTGTTATTCACGTCGATATAATTTTATGAAATATAATTTTACTGAAAAACATAAATAATAGTTTATTAGAGTTTGTAATGGTATATTGAGTGTAGATGTGTGTGCTCAGCTGCAGTAATGTTGTGTTTGCGTCCACAGGAAGGATGAGAAGGAGTATGCACTGAAGCAGATCGAAGGCACTGGTATTTCCATGTCTGCCTGCAGGGAAATTGCTGTAAGTTACTCAAATGCTTACGTTTTTAACTACTTGTCTTTACCACATACATTTTTTTTTATCACACCTCAGTTTTTAAAGGCACAGTATGTAAGTTTCACTTATTCAAAACAACAATAAAGGCGTAGCTTGACGGATCATGAATCATGGGAGTTGTCATCTTCACCTCCACAGCCGATGGAAATCAATCGGACAGAAGTCCTGTTCATGGATGAGCCGATGTGTTCAAGGTTATTAACGTTATAGTATGAAGCAGGGCAGGCCGAGACATTTACCTGCTGTTTTTATTATGCTGCAGTCGCTCCTTTTGTTTTGATCACTTAAATTCTAATGAAACATCTGCTGAATTACAACTCGCTCACTCTATCTGACGGATTAAAACTGGGGGGGTAACGCAGCGCTGTTTTCTCAGTCAAAACAATCATACTAAAATACATGTGAGTGTGTTGAAAGTTGTGTTGTAATTACTCTGCGTTCGCTCGGCGGCTGATATGAGACACTTGATGTACTGCAGTAAACTAGATCAGTATTAGAATATCATAATATAATTGCTGGACGACAGCACACTGAAACACTGCAACTAAACCCAAAGAATTCACAACGTTTTATTCCAGTAGTTTTCTCTTTATAATGTATGACAGTCCCAGTAATAGTTATTAATGTCGTGCGCGCTGAAGCTTCACTGCCGCTTCAAATCATTGTTGGAAACTTTTGGGATAATGTAAGTACACAAGTCAACAAAATATTTAACATCGTTCTAGTGATTTTTGGATATTTTATTCCAAAAATATTAAATTGTGGTAAACAATAACATGTTAACATAGGAACCAACTATGAATCAATGTTTAAAATGCAACTTTGACATTGTTTTGAAAATATAACCATAATTCTTAAAATATTAGGCTATGTATTATTTAGGCTTGTTACCTTTAACCAACACAATGCAATGACCAGCTAAAGAAGTAAACCCTTTTACTTTTGCTTGGTACCTGGGAAAATAACCTTTGTGTTTAGTTTTGTCTAGAGCATTTGGGTAAAAAAAAAAAAAAAAGTTTGTTACGATTTATTTATCTTTGCCAATGCTTTCATACCAAAGTGACTGAAATGCACGTCTCACAGACATGGGTCGCATGAAGGGATTTTGTGATTACTGTGAGCTAGATTTGGGAATGTTGAAGAGGTGTGTCTGTGAATGTGGATGATGGTGAGTCACCCGTTCTGCTGGTTAGTTTGAATTGCCTGAAGAAAACCAGTAAAATGAAGCTTTAGTCAGTGGAATGCAATGACTATTTGATCTTCAAAACAAATGACATTATATGTTGCTTGTTTGAGAAGAATATAACCTTAGACTTTTTTGACATTCATGGTATACAAAAGGCAGGTTAAAGGGATAGTTCACCCCGAAATTAACATTCTGTCCTCATTTACTCATCCTCAAGTATTTCCACACCTGTGTGAATTTCTTTGTTCTGCTGAACACAAAGAAAGATATTTGGAAGAATGTAAGTAACCAAACAGATCTTGACTTCCATGATATTTATTTTTCCTACTATGGCGAGATCTGTTTGGTTACTGACATTCTTCAAATTTCAAATCAAATTTTCCTTGATCTTTTGCGATATAAGATCTGGATTTACTACATACTGTAACTTTCAAATCTCACAATTTCTTTTCAAAAAGTTCAAATCCCTTATCTCATTACAAACTAACACAGTTTGTGTAAGACAGATGAATGCATGAGTGTGTGACTGCTGCCCACATTTATCCAGTGACCCGCCCTTTCACAATGAGTTTCAAAGGTAATAATCAGGGAGATAATAATAATAATAATAATAATAACGACAACAACAAGGTCATAATAAGCCACCAGATAAAAAAAATGTTCACTATGAAAGTAATCATTGTTAGGCATACTATAATTAATTAAATGACCAAAAACAAATTGTGTGTGTAAGCTGACGTTTTGGGTGGCATTTGGTACACCACTGAAACAAAAAAGATCATAGAGAAGACAATTTGAGCCAGTTTTATGTAGCTTTTATTTGGCAGGTTTGATAACTGTTTTGAAAAGTGCAAAATACACATAAGAAGAATCCAGAGGGCAATATTGAGATGATAATCAGGTGAGATGGAATATTTGATGAAAGTTGATGAAAGTAAAAGGTCAAAAAGAGACTTTCAGCATTTCTTGTATGTGCTGTATTTAATGAAGAACTTACTTCTCGACTGTTTATGAAGTATGTTCTCACCGGCGTGATGAATCCGATCTTCAGCCAGATGGGACTTGATTTAAATCCAATGTAACTTCTGCCCTGTAACGCTGTCTGAATCACAATCATGCAGTGTTCGTTGTTGGCCAGAGCCGAACTGAGCAGCTGAGTCTGGGTTTGTCCATTCTGGCTTGCTTAGTTGGGGACACTTAATATTCAGGAATATTACTGATCGACTGTACTGAGAACTGAACTGAGCTGGACCATGCCATCACTTCTCCAGAGCTGCTGTGTAGATAAATGAACTAAAATAATAACTAATGATTTCTACAAATGAATCAATAATGAACTAAATAAGCTGGACAATGACACCATTTTCTCTAGAACATAAAATTATGTTCCTGTTATCACTGTAAAGCTGCTTTGACACAATCTACATTGTAAAAATGCTATATAAATAAAAGTGACTTGGCTTAAATATCCATGAATACATTTCCAAATTCCCGACATCTGCATTAGGTCGTCCAGACATTATTCACCTACTTTTATACTATGCATAAAGGTGTGCTGCTCATTTGACACACTGTGTGCATATTATATAGAAGGTAAGTAAACGTATTCGGCTATTATATATAAATCAAATGAATCAAGTAACTGACAAAACTCTCAGGACAAAATTCATCATGTGCTGATTCATCAACAATCTGACAAACATATCCAGAAGTACTCAAGACAACACCTCAAACAGATGAAGTCGGAGGTGGGAATATCCCATTTGAAATGTCCCACTTCTGACCTCACTGTGTTCCAGTCAGTCATTTGTCACGATCACATGAACATCACACCGCATGATATATTTGTTATTAAATGTGCAATTCATGGGCTTTCAGTGATAAAGCTGAAGCAAGAAACAAGGCAGGGAGCACATGAGAAGGAAAAACAAAACACAATAAACAGGGAAACAAGGATCCAACACTCGAGTAAAACACTCTCAAACGGTTGATACAGAAATGCATAACAACTGCTGAAATAAAACACTTGCATTTTATGGAAATATAAGATAAAATGCTGCTATTTTTTGGTATTATTGTTTAGTTGGGCATGCAGGAAACATTTAAATGGTCTTATGTCATAGTTGATGCTGCTTTTGACATCGAGTTACATTATGTTGTAAACACAAGTCAAGTCACCTTTATTTATAAAGTTCTTTATACAATACAGATTGTTTCAAAGCAGCTTTACTGTGATAATAATGGTTCAGTGATGGGTTCATTTCGACTGTTCAGCAGCTCTAAAAGAAAACTGTCATTATTCAGCTGAAGTCAGTTCAGTGTTGATTCAGTTCCGTTGTAAAGATCATCAATTATTAAATTACTGAGGAAGTAGGATAAACACTATTGTTCCTAAATAGCACAAGGACTAAGCAAGAGTAAAATGCGGCAAAGTCTGTCCATATTGTGCTCTTCGTGTCTGTGTGCTGAAGAACAAGTTCAGGCTGATCTTAACAGTTTCTGCAGCACATTTTAGTGTGGATTGTTTTCTGCATTTGTCACAGTGTAATGCAGCTTTACAAATAGGCTGTTATGGATTAAAGGATGGGGTGCTGTGCCTTTCCAAACACCACTCATATATGGTTCATAAATATTTGTGCTTATTTGTATTGGACTGCGATGAATGCTCTGTATCGCCACACAAACACAAGCGTGTGTGCTGATCTCTGGATTGTGGGTGTGTGAACTTTATTCTCAAACACAATGTAGATAACTACTTTAGTTAATATGAACTAAGAATGAACAATACTTCTACAGCATTAATTTAAATTAATGTTAATTTCAGCATTTACTAATACATTATTAAAATCAAAACTGTCTTTGCTTTAGTTAATGCACTGTGAACTAACATGAATGACTGTATTTTTATTAACATTAAAAAGATGAATAAATACTGTAACAAATGTATTGCTCGTTGGTAGTTCATGTTAGTTAATGCATTAATTAATGAGACCATTATTATTGTAAAGGTTTACCGTCTTTCTCTTGGTCTCAGTTATTCTCTCTGAAATGACAGAATTGTGATTGCATGCCTTTTAAGGTGTGGTCATATTTGAACAGTCTGATCTTGAAACAGGTTCAGCAGCTACAGCAGTTTTACAGACGAACACAGTGCTCTGGGATAGGGGCGGTCATGGCCTTTATTGTGACTGCAGTCACGCAACCTTAACCCTACGTCACACAATAACACTGTCAGGATCGTGTTCTGCTTCTGTCACGGTTAGCCTGAGTTCTCCTTCTCTGTCTGTTGTCATGGTTTCTGATTAGTGCGCACCTGTTCCCTGCTCTGTTGATTATCAGCTGTGTCTGAAATCGCCCCCATACCCTCATGCACTATTCCCTACGTTACTCCACTGATATAGTCCACTTGAGGCAGTGAATGGAAACGAGTGAATTCGGACACTGGGTGCCGGAAGGGCTGCCGCTGTGCTTGCTGTTTAATAATCGTTTGACACTGGCAGCTCCAGTAGAAATGAAACGATTTATCTTGAACTATAACCCTTACTTCAGCAATTTAATAATCAGTCAAAAAAGAATTTATGGACTTTGGACCAGCGATTTGGAAAATGGATGGGTGATTCAGCTGCGGCGCCATCTTCGGGTCAGACACGGGTATTCGTTCGCCATGACCCTCACAGTGCATTATGGGTATTCGCTGAGTGTACATCGGTTATACACTCATTATTGCGGTGCATTGTGCGATTAAATGAGTGCACTTGATTATGTCCACTATGGCTTTGGACACCACTACAAATGGCTGTCCCCTCAAAGTGCCCTATTTAAGGGTATAGGGGTGATTTCGGACACAGCCCATGTTTATTTAAGCCCTCAGTTTTCCTCAGTTCAATGTTCTGCGTCGTTAATGGTTAATATTTGTAGTGTTTCATGTTCTTGGTGTTTATTAAAAGTATCTTTTGTCGTTCATTCTGCATCTTCTTCTTTGTGGATTTTACTACACAAAACCTGTGACAATACCCCTGTGCACAAAGCGTTTTTTACAATCTCTTTGTAAATTGCAATCATTTTTAAATTCAATCCCAAGTTTTTATTAGTATTTTTTTTTTCTTGTAACATGTTTATTATTTGGAATTTGTATGATTTATTAATGAAATGTTTAATACTGACTGTATTTTTTTTACATTTACAAGTCTACTAGGTCATGTTTAGGTGTTTGGTTGCTAGGGTATTGTTGTGCAGTTGCTAAGAGGGTGTTATGGGTGGTTAATTTCTGGCCCTAGTGGCATAGAAGTTTAATAATTTAGTACATACAGAAATATGAGCATTAGTAATTTTTTTTTTTTTCGGTTAGCATTAATCAAAAACAACATGCCAGGTCTAAATCTTAAACAGAACTATACCAAACAATAAGAACTTGTTTATTCATGTTACTGTAACTCTGCACGCCAAGTTTCTGTAAGTACCTGAACACAGAACTGATTCAGTAGCAGCACATCAGCTCAGGTCTTTCCTGAGATTGAAACAACTGCATAACAACATTGTTGTTGGGCTTTAAACGTCATGGGTGTTGAGGTCTCAGAAGGCCACATTGAGTCACGGCACTGAGCATTGTTGTTGCTCTGCTTGCAGATCTTTGTTCATTGAGTCTTGTTTAAATTGTTTAAATCGGAGTGATCTTTGTCTTGTGTAGCTGACTACAGTTCACATACTGTTGTTACCATCAAACTAATAGGATCAAACACTCTTTCCTCTCTCTCTCTCTCTCAAAATCCAAACTCTTTTGTACTTTGTTGAAATGGCAAAACAATAGTCATGTTGTTCCAGGGCTGGGTGAGAGGGGACAGGTGTTGAAGTTTCTCTAATATAGGTTGGAAGTCGTTATTTGTTTTTTGAGGTCTTTTTTATATAGCTACATGCTGTTTGTGTTTTCTAGTTTTATTAGTTCCATTTAGTGTAAAAATACCTCTAAATAAATCAAACTCTATAGACCTTATGCACCAGAGAAACAAGTGCACCGCCATCTTTATAATATTGTCTTTGAACTTGTGTTTTTGTGGTAGCTCTGTATATTTCTATGGCATCGCTGTCAATGAATATTTAGCTGGTGAAGTTAATGAAAGTTAATGAAAGTTATCATGAGCATTGTAATGTTTAAAGCAGATGTCTTAACAAATATCAGTTGACCGGGAAGATTTTAAAACGAGCAGTTCATTCATAAATACGTAAGATCGCTGTGGAAATACAAACCGGAAGACAAAAGACATCGAGCGCAACGCTGAAAAGGGGCGGAGCTACATAAGGTCAGATGATATTGTTAAGTAGCTTCCTGTACATGCTCATTGTACACTTTCCACTGAACGAATCTCACAGGCTAAACTAAATCTTCCACCAAAATGTCACTGCACTTTCATCAGATTGTGGTTTTCTCCAGGGTGCCGT